>PVLD010009835.1:0-74450 GCA_004027595.1 Dinomys branickii | reverse complement strand
AGGTGCATTTGGCTCTCCTGTTGCCGTCTGGAATTACAGACCCTTAAGAGGCACCCTTGAAACCGGCCCCATAGCTACAAACATTGCTCAGGGCCTCCTGTTTCAGAGGCAGTCAAAGAGAAACTTCCAACACCACGAAGTGGCCAATTTATCCCTATTCTTCCAGCTGCACACAAACTCACTTTCCTTTCCGTTCAGCCCTGAAATTGAGGCCCCCGAGCTGCGGCCCACGGCAGGAGAAACCAGCCCGAGTCACCCATAATAGAGACCCACTGCAAGCCCCTCCATGGGCGCTGTCCTCCCTCTGCTTCCACCCCTCCGGCCCCACCCTCCCACCTCCCTTCCTGTCCACGACCCTTGCTCTATCCACCCCTGGTGGCTGCAGGCCTTCTGCTCCCATCCCGCACCAGCTCAGCCGCCACGGGCTCCTTTTCATATATGGCCTTTTGAGGGAACTACTGTCTTTTAATCAGCAGCCACTGTATCTGGCAAAAGGTATTGAAGCATAATTTTATTATATTCCCCTTGCTTAGGGCTTCTTCACACCATTGATTTGGAGGAAGGAAGAAACTGGCCAAGGTGGCAGAGCTTCACAACCAGTGTGAGTATGACATTTCATTTTAATGTTGACATTTATGCTTTTGAAGATGGCTTATGTTGTTTTCCCAAGACTGACCTGATGGGTTACTTAATCCAGAAAGGTCTTTGCAACACACTGCTTCTTAATATAATCGTCTCTCCTTGTCTGTAAGAGATGAGTTCTAAGACCCTCAGTGGATTCCTCAAACCATGGATGGTACAGAACTCTATATGTATGATGGATGCGTTTTCCTAGTCATACTCATCTATGGTATAGTTTAATTTATAAATTAGGCACAGGAAGAAATAAATACCAGTAACTAATAATGAAATAGAACAATTATAGCAATGCACTATAATAAAAGTTATATGAATATGGTGCCTTTCTTAAAAGAGTCAAAACAAATATTAATATTTTCAGACCACAGCTGACCTCAGGTAACTAAAATCACAGAAAGCAAAACTGTGGATAAGGAAGGTTTACTAGATATCTTATAAAAGACAGGTAGCTTTTTTTCCATATCCTAATAAATGAATAATAAAGTTTTTGACACAAATAGTAATTACTGTTAATTAACTGTTTAGGAGGTGTTAAGTGCTGGGCTGGGCTCATTGTCTCAAGACTTTTGTGCCCATTCTACAGGTAAGGCAACTAGACATCACGAATAACTACTACCTATAATTTAGGTTACAGAGGTAGTCAAGAGCAAGATGGGGTGTAAACACCCAACTCCCCAGAGCCCAGTGTTGGCCAACCTAGCAAGGCTGGAATTGTGTTTCCCAGAATTCTTCCTCCTTTATGACTCTGGGTTGACACTGGCCATGTTCAACATTTTGCTGAAGATTTGGAAGGCCCAGTGAAGATACAACCATAATCATGTACTCAGAAGACCGGTGTGGCTACTTTTGCTGCTGCAGTGGGGGCAATTCTCACCCTCTGCTCCTGGACCCAACCCTCCTCCTCTGGCTTCTCCCAGCCCTGGGTCAGGCACTCTTGGGGCTGCATGAGGCAGGCAGGCTGGCAGCAGGTTGTGTATGTCACCAGGCAGCATGCCGAACTGGTGATAGACAGATTCCCTTCCTCTTGTCCACAGCAGCCATGTGTTACAACTGACCCTGGGTCCAGATGGTCCCAGCACCAGGTTCCATACCAGGGGCAGAGGCCACCATGACTGACTGGTCCGCCGGTGCATGAAGTTGGTCGCAGGCCCGCAATGACTCCCTTACTCCGGATCACACAGCCTCTACTTCTCTCCTGGGTCCCTGTCTGTGTCAGAGGTTTGGGCTTTATTTGGGCAATGGCTTGTGCCCCTCCACCTGGATTTGATAGATTAAACAAATGAAAACACAGGATACCCAATTATGTGAGTGTCACAAAGTTAGTGGTCCTTTATCAGTATAGCTCATACCATATTCGGAATATACTTAAACAGAGAAATTGCTTGTTTATCTGAAACCCAAACCTAACTGGGCATAGGCATCTTGCATTTTATCTAGTAACCCAACTCTGTCCCCCAACGATGCCGTCCATAATCCACACACTGATGATCGATGCTCGGGATACAGCCCAGTGTCTTGCATCCGGGTTCACCCATCAGGGGCCCAACTCGCGCCCCACTCAGCTCTCAAAGCTACCTTCAAGGACTTGATGGTCTGCAAAGATGGCCTCTTCTCACCACTGGGGCTCTGCTTTCACCATCCTGCCTTGTGCACTGTGTGAATTCCTATTCACCCACCACGCCGTAATGCCACCTCCTGCCAGAAGCCTTCCCTGACCGCTGTAGGTGGACACGCACTCATTTTCACAGTTTTGTCCCTTTGGGCCCCTTGGACACTATGATTAAAGTGTAATCACAATCAGTGCATGTTCAATATGTTCCTAAGGCTAAAGAAAAAAGAAGGGTTCATAATTAAATAAGAACCGTGTGGCCTATTGGGTACATGCCTAAGTGGGTGTGAGGTAAAGGCAGAAGGCAGAATCTGCTCTCTGGGGCTCGTTCTCCAGGAATCCCTCATCTTACACCTGCCTAAATATATTTAGACTTTAAAGGTAAGTGGGCTTGTTTTGTTTTGTTTTAGCAATGTGTAATGGTCGAAATGGGATTTGTCAATCAGACTTGCTCAAGTTTGGATCCCAGCTCTGCTGCATACTAGCTGCAAACCTTAAGTTGTGTTGTAACCTATGATCCAGGCCAAGGAGCTATGGGGAAGGAAGGAAGGAAGGAAGGAAGGAAGGAAGGAAGGAAGGAAGGAAGGAGGGAGGGAGGGAGGGAGGGAGGGAGGGAGGGAAGGAGAAAGGAAGGACAGGGCAGGTGGGCTCCAGTGCCCGCTGTGACACCACGAGAAGGGCTGGCTGGCCCGGAGATAATACATCTATCTCCAACCCAGGGGCTCCCCAGGATTTGTCTAGGGTGCCCTTCATTATGTGTGATTTTGGCTGTCCAGGCTGGTGGCTCTGAATACGCCCTCAGAGGACTATAACCATCCCAGTCCCAGGTTTTAATTCTTACCCTGCCATTTCTATTGTGTGACCTTGACCAAGGCAGTAAAGCTGTGCTCACTTCTGCTGCCAAATGGAGACGTGATGCCCACCTGGCAGGGCCCAAGCAGTGAGCAAGCGTGCTGATTCACGGCCACCCGGAGACTCTTGATCCTGGGCTGTTGTTACTTTAACTCTTCACACAGCTCTCCTTGAAATTAAGGGACAACCTGAACAAACCCTCTAGCATAACCCACTTCCCCGCCTTCTTTTAACCTCCAGTCCCCTCCCCAAGCTTCACCCCGTAACTGTCCCCATCCCTGTCACTGGTGAGACAGATTTGAAGCTTGGCTCTCCATCTCCTCATGCTTGGCTGCCTCATGACTGAACTCTTTTTTATAAAATCCATCCATTCTAGTGAGCGGCAGGCAGCACAGGCCTTGTTCGGTGATATTATTACAGTGTGTTTTATTCTCAGTCCCCATGCAGCTCTACTCACAGGCTGGGAGCCCCTGACTTGGAACTGGGTCCTGAGGCAGCCAGGATCGCCATGGCCAAGTCTGTGCAGACAGGAGGAAGCCAGGGAGATGGCATCAGTCCCCTCCCCGCTCCTTCCGGCCCCAACCTGCCCGACAAGGATCTGATCAGAGAAGAGGATCAATAGCTCTCTTCATTCTATCTGTTTCCAGAATCTCGACTTAGGTCTGTAGCTGTCTAATTTATTATTATATGGTGCAGTTCAGGGTAATTATACACTGCGGCATAATTTGTTATAACTTGGGCTGAGGCCTATAACTGTATAATTTATTATTATACAGTATAGGGCTGAATAATACAAGGAGTATATAATTTATTTCAGGCTTACAAGTCTAACCTGTAATCCAAATGCAGCACGAAGCCAATGTGGATGAGTTGATATTTCTACAGAAACTCCAACTTAGATATTTCTTCATTTCTAACTTCTTTCTTTGGGCTTCTCAGAAAACAGCCTGGCTGGTATTGCCAGGTTCTGGTCCTCTTTGTTCTACACAAAGCTCAAATCTCGGGCGAGCCTGGCCTGAGTTGAGCAGGTCTTATATATCAAGCCATGGAAAAGGGTTGCTCAGAGCTGTCACCCTGCCCAGTGACAGGTGTCATCACAGGGAGACCATGGTTTGCCAAAGGCAATGCCAGGAGCAGGTGCAGGACCAAGACCAGAAGCTAGTGTCCCGGGTCCCCAGCAGGATTCCCAGTAGCATTCCTGTTCATGCATCTGGTAACTATTCTGGGTTCCATTCTCTACCCTGGACCAGAAAAAGTCCTTCCCCTCATAAAACTTGCATTTCTGACAGCTTACCTCTCGCGGGTCACTTGTTTCTCAAAGTGTGGTCCCTGGACCAGCATCGTCAGCAGAGCTGGTTAGAAATGCAGAATCTCAGCCCCCTGGGCCACCACCCGGGCCACCTGGGCCACCTGAATGATGATCTGCGTTGCCACCAGAGCCCCGAGAATGCACTTGACAAGCTTTGCTTGAGTTTCTAAGAGATTTAGAAGAGCAGTTTCCATCTGCACCTCCCTCTCCACAAAGTGCACACCCTTTCCCTGAGTATCAAAACAGTTCCTTCTTCCTCTCCCAACTCCTCTTCCTCCTCCTACTTTTCCTCTTTTTCTCCCCCTTTTTGTTACAAAGCTACTATTATCCTAGACACAAAAGTTGATTGTACATCTTTTGGAAATTACAAGCATACACACACACAGAGAAATCAAAATCAGAGTCCTACTATCCAGAGAGAGCAGTGTTAATATTTTAACCACTCATCTGTCAGACACTTTTCATACAGACTTTTTTCCAACAAAATTTTAAGAAAAGATGGACTTGTGATGTACAGTGATTTTCAGTACTGAGCCTGTTACCCATGCGCCAGGTTTGCCCAAACACATCTCTGGGCCTAACCTATGCCCCAGCTCCTGATCAGAAGATCTGAGATCAGACCTGAGCTTGTCATTTCTAACAAGTCTCAGGCAGCGTGGGATCACTGGACTCCTGGATAAGCATCAGAGTTGGGATCCAGCTCTGATCCCTGCCAGCTGGGAGGTTAGTCTGCCCCTGCGCTGCAGCTTCTGCAAGCACCAGGCAGCGCCTGCCTCACAAGATTATGGTAGGGACTACATGAGCTCATTACATTAATAAATCACAAAGGAAGTATTAATTATAATAAATATACGTATAATTTTAGAACTGAGATTTTGTAACAATTGTTCACAAACATTTTTCATGTCATTATTCTTCTATGTATTCATTTTTTAAAGGCGGCAGGGTTGTCCTTCCTGTTACAAATTTAACTAGTCCCCAGCCTTCAACTTAACAGTGCTGCACTGAGCATTCTCATGGATACATCATGGTGCACCTGTCTGCATATCTCCTAAGGAGAGGATATGCTAAACACAGAGTCACTGAGAAAAATCACACAACTCTATCTAAGGCTTTTGATAAGTTTTGCTAAATGGCCTTCTAGAAAAACTAAATTGATGTGTAATGCCACCAGCAGAAGAGGAGAGCATGTTTTCTCTATATTCTCTTTAATGTCCCATGTTATTGTTTTTTAATGATGCTAATATTTTATTTGTTAATTTGCATTTCTTTGATGCCTACTGAAGTGTGATGCCCCCTTCCAAAACCTTAGAGCGTTCATTTTAAAAATACAAAATCCCCCGAGACCGTGTCTAGGCGGTTATCCAGCCCTTTCCTCTCTAATGAACTGGCTCTGTCTCGGCTTCTTTCCACCCTCCTCACCCTGTGGGAGCAGAGGCGTCATCTCACAGGTAACAGCTGCCTAATTTAAATCCCACCTGTACTACTGGTAACATTCCTCCCACTTAATAGACGGGTGTGGATTCGAGGAGGCAGGAAATATTAAGAGGGAAAACAGAAGGAGAGAAGTCATTTGTTCAGTGAAATTCCCTCATTATCTCCCACAGCCAGGCCTTTGCTAACGGTGGAGGATGCAGACAGCGAAGTCTCAGGTCCAGCGGGGGCGGTGTGTGCAATTGAGCACACAGCGAGGACAGGGGCTGGGCACTGGCTTTGCAGTCAGACAGAACCCAAGTTCTAATCTTATCTCTTCCGGCTCCTAACTTTTGGCAGTAGAATGGATTATTTTTAGACTATTTTCAGGGTTAAACTATCTAGAATAACAGGTCATTCATTGACTTCTGGCCAAGGTGGAGCCACAGAGACTAAGTTTATCCTCTTCTTTTGAACAAAAACCTGGTTTGAAGATGTTGGACACCAAGCAACACATGGGAGTGAGCCCTGAGAGACAGAAACAAGAAGGCAGGCCCAGGGTGGCCTTGGCTGGCTGTCAGAGAGCTCAGGCCCGGGCACAGGAGCGGCAGCCCAGGTGGAACACAGTGGCTCTCTGGCCTGGAGAATGCATCCGGGAGGGTGTTGTGGTGAGAATGATTTGTTCTCTCCAAAAATGAATGCTAAAGCTTAATCCTCAGTGCAGTCATGTTGGGAAATGGGGCCTCTTGGGATGCTTTGGGTCAGGAAAGCTGTGCCTTTATGAACAGATTAATGCAGTTATAAGGGGCTTGACAGAGAGAGTCTAACCTGGGGTCTGCTGCCTTTTGCCTTGTGAACACACAGCACTTCTCCCCTCCAAGGCATGTAGTGTTCAAGGCATCATCTTGGAAGCAGAGACTGGAATTTCACCAGAACTGAACCTGCTGATGCCTTCATCTGGATGTTCCTGCCTTCAAAAATGAGAAATAGTTTCTGTTCTTTAAAAGTGATACAATGTCAGGTATTCTGTTTAGCAGTTCACATACATTAAGACAAAACCAAGAGGTCACAGGGCAAGGTATCACTGAGAAGAGACCCAGAGAGGAACCAAGAGAAAAAGAGAGAGTGGGCCCACAAGGGCAGCCCTGAGCTCTGACGAATGTGTGTGTGTGTGTGTGTGTGTGTGTGTGTGTGTGTGTGTGGAGAGCAGAGGCCCGCAAAGAGCCACCTAAAATGACTCAGGGGAACAATTCCAGGAGCTCACACAGGAATGAGAACAGTTTCTGTTCTCAAGAATTAGAGTAGAAAACCTCATAACTGTTAGGACAACAGAGTATTTACTAGGTTTTTGCCTCAGTAATAAGGTGAAATTGGTTCTAAACTAAATATTCTAGTCCCATATAAAATGCTTACAAGCAAAGGTCAAACTGATTTCATGTAACTTAACTTTCCCAGAAGAAAAGCTTAAAAGTATGGACATGCATACAGAAAGAAAAAAAAAGGCATCCAACAAGGTAAAAATGCACAATGTCTGATGCATTTAATCTCTAACAGAATTACCAGGTATGCAAAAGAACAGGAAAAGTCAACTCATTAACAAAGTTCAGTCATTGGAGACTGACCCAGAAATGACATAGATGATAAGCCTGATGGACAGAGATGCCGAAATTGTGGCTGTATTTCATATACTGAAGACACTAGAAGCTTGATTAAAGATTAAATAGGTTAAATTCAGACATAGGAAATAACAAAAGAACTCAAAAAGACTAGAAAAGTTAAAGATACACTGATAGAAACTATCCAAAAGGAGACAAAAGTGCAGAGAAAAAAAGAAAAATGAGAAAAAAATGGGACAGTTTCACACACACACATATAATACATATATGGAGAATATATATGGGGGAGAAAACACAAATATTTTCTTTTTACATAGAGAGATTATTTGGGGGGGAGGAAGAGAGAAAGAGAAAGGAGAGTATAGACATTGAAGGGAAAATAATGGCTGAAAAATTTCCAAATTTGATGAACAGTATAAACCCACGGGCCCAAGAAGTGCAACAAAATGCAGCCACGTTAGCCTCTTACAGTCTCCCTCCTACCCCCAAGTGCTATCACACACCTCACCTCACAGGGCCGTACTTCTCCACTCTTGGCCTTAAAGAAACATTAAGAAAATGACACAAGGCCTCATTCTAATCAAATTACTCAAAACCAGATCCAAAAACATCTTAAAAGTAGCCAGAAAACAAATTTTAAAGCATGTTACATCCAAAGGAACAAGTATAAGTCTGCCATCAGAGTTCGGCAAAGAAGATGCGAGTGAGAGGAAAGCATCTTTACAAGTGCAAAAAGAAAAAAAGTCAACCTAGAATTTCATATGCAGCAAAAATATTGTTTTAAATGAAGGAAAAATAAAGATGTGTTCAAATACACAAAAGAGGAAAGAATTCATCACCAAAATACCTGTATACAAGAGATGTTAACAAATTCCTTTAGCAGAAAGAAAATAATAGCAGATGGGAGTCTGGATCTACAGACAGGAATGAAGATAATTACTTGGGGAAATAAAAATCATTTTTTCATATTTTAAAAATCATTTTAAAAATAAAATTGCTGAAAGCAAAGTAGCAGTGTGCTATGAGGTTTACAATATATGTAGTGATTCTGTGCATAATGTGAACAGCACAGAGGCCTGGAGCTAACTCAACAAACAGAGCTAAGAAGCCAACCGAGTTGATAAAATGGAATCATAAAAATACCCTATTCATCCAGAAGAAAGTAGAACAACAAGCAGAAAGGGAGTGAACAACAAAGGGAACAAACACAAAACAAACAGTACTGTGGTAGATTTAATTCAATTATATTAATTATCACATTACATGTAAATGTTCTAAATACCCCAATTAAAGAAGCAGAACTCGCCAGATTGGACTGAAAAACCAAGACTCTCATTATAGGCTCCTATGAGAAACCCACTTTAAACACAAACAGGGTCAGTGTACAAAAAGAAGATGTTCTATGCTAACACTAAGCAAAGCAAAGCTCTTATTGCCATTAATACCAGATAAAATAGATTCAGAGCTAAGAATATTGTCTGTGAGAAAGAGGGTCATGTCATAATGATAGGGAGTCACTTCATCAGGACACTGATGCCTTGGTCCCAAGAGCTATAGATTCTGACTTAACTGGTCTAAGCCCTGTGCGTTGATGTCTCACAGCACCTCCTCAGGGCCCTCCAGCTAATGGATGACCACATCTCCTTCTGGACCACTTTGAATTGCTCAATGGGCTCTTGGGCATTTAATTTGCAGCTTCTGTAGTAAAAACTCCGGGAATACCAACTTCTGACTGTTAATGGACCTTTCCCATGTGCCTGGTAGAGTTTTAAGAGCTTCAGATGTGCTCTTTCACTTCATCCTTCCAATAGCCCCGTTAGGTTGATACTAATTCACTCTAGTTTTACAGTTGAAGTTATAAACTGAGGTCAAAAGCAGTGAAGAACTCCTTCCTTGACAGAGGTGGGTCAAGGAAGTCCCTGCAGCTGGCCTCTAATCATGCTCTCTGCTGCCTCTTAGATGTGTGGTTCTCTCCCTTGTGGGGTCTAGCAAAGAGTGGAGACATCTGAGCCAGGGACTCAGAATGGATACTTCTCAGTCTGTACCAGAGCAATGTCAGCAGGGGGCGGCAGTGAGCTAGCACCTGTTGCACCCCTGGATGAATCTGCATCCCCCACCTCCTCCTTACCCAGGTCCTTGGCTCTGATTCCAGCATTCACACCTGTTGGCCCAACAGCAGGGTAGATCTATGTACCTCCTTCCACCCCCGGGACAGTGCTAATGCATCATTTAGAGACAGGGTCTCTCTGTGAAGACAAACCCTTGAGAGCCAGCCCCAAATGCAAAGTAACCAAATTGCTCTCCCCAGGTGATGCGATGTGGGCCTTTGTCAAATGTATTCAGAGCTGCTCCCATAATGGGATAAATGACCAGGCTGGGCTCACAACCTGAGGACCCCAGAAGAGTGACTGGTCTAATCCAAATCCAAGCCCCCTGGAGCTATTTTGTTCATTCACCCAGAAGAAGCTCATGAAGCATTCTTTGTGTGCCAGAACTGTTGTAGACACTTACAATGCAGGGAAGACCACAAAGGCTTCTGGTCCCCTGGCACTCACGGCTTAGAGCGGGAAGACAGACAGGCAAGCAATACGGTGCGGTGAGACACACCAGGTGTTACAAGGCTAAGTGGATGCACCAGCCACATTTTGAAGGATGAACAGGAGTTTTATGGGGAAGACCAGGCAGGGCAGGCTGTCTTACACAGAGCAAAACATCAGTTGCAATGAGACAGAGGTGAGGAGGCTGTTGGGGAGCTGAGAGGCTTTGGTAAGCATGGAGGGTTTATGCGGGGGCGGGGCCAGGGAAGCCTGGAGACCGAGAATGCGCCAGATGGTAAAGGGCTTTGAACACCTGGCCAGGGAGTTTGACTTGCTCTCCAGGGGACTGCTCTGGAGGCAGAGGAAGGGACTCAGGTGAGAGAGGAAGGAGAGGCTGCTAGGGAGACACTGGAAAGAGATACTGGAGGATGAGTTAGGTAACTGTTAGGCTGACAGGAGGGAAAGGAAGTGGAGACACAGGCAGGGCCTGAGGGCCCATGGACACAGGGGGAAGCGGAGGTGGGGGAGGGCTTGATGGAGTCAGCCTAGGAGCCATTTCCGCGGCAACACCATAGCCCAGGGTATGAGCACAGCCGGACAAGGGAGTCTTTACCACTGACTCTGACAGAGACCAGGAGAGGCGGACTCTGTCACCAGAGGACCACAGGAGCCTAGCTTTCTTGCAGTCCTACAGGGCTGTTCACTCAGAGCAGATGGAGGCCATAGGTGGTGAGGGGTAGTCAGAGGGACAGCTTGGCCATTCTCACAGTGCACAAAACCCAAGGTCTTAGAAGGCAATACTTGGGGCTGGAGGTACAGCTCAGTGGGCTAAGTGCTTGCCGCTAAGCACTAAGGCCCTGAGTTCGATCCCCGGTCCCGGAAAAGAAAAAAAAAAAAAAAAAAAAAAAAAAAAAAAGAAGGCAATACTTGGGGTCAAACAAGTATGACCAGGCGCCCGGACTCGCCTCTTTCTAAACGCTAGGCACACTTGCAATCCCCTGCTACTCTCCCCACATTTGAGACAGACTCTGTCTCAAATTCCTACTGTCCACATCCTACTTTATTGGAACTTGGTCTGAATCTTCTGCAAGATTTCCTATGCACCCCCAGTGGCATAAGATCCTTGTGGGTTCCCCAGGCCCTGGTAGCGTAATCACAGTGATACAGTGGCAGCTCTTGTCACTTACCACTACTAAATGGTGAGTGCCTTGGAGAATGGGACTGGGTTTTATCTATTTCTTAATTTTCAGAGTCACCATGAGCACTGAAAGAACGTTTGAGCAGATAGAGGGAAGGATAGAGAGACAGATGAAGGAATGGATGAAGGAATCAATGACAGGAAGGAAGTAAGGAAGGAAGGGAGGGAGGAAGATAGGGGTGGATATATTCAGGCCTGGCAGAAGGATGGATTGATGGGAGAATGGGTGGATGGACAGATGTGCAGACACGTGAGTACAGAGATTGATGAAAGCAGCGAGTGGATGAGTGAATGATTAATAAGAATACGAGAACGAGTGAATGATCAGCAGGTAAACGCGTGAATGATCACAAGAATGAGTAAGTGGCTGGATGGTGAGGGAGTGTATTAGGAAATAAGTGACTGAGAAGAACGAGTGACTAAATAAGTAAACTCTGCAAAGAAAGGTCGAGTGGGTGAGTGAATGAGCTGCTGCACTTAGACACTAAATGCGGGGGAGACCACTGATGGTCCTCCACTGCGGCTCTACTCTCTGCAGCCAGTTGTGTACACTACGCTCTCTCCGGCGCTTAGCACTGTGACTGGTCACAGCAGGTCCTCTGTAAACACCTGCAGAATAAACACGTGCTTGACTGAGCGCAGGCGGACCGCGTGGCCTGATGCTGTAGCGAACACGGGCTGGTATCAGGAGCCTGGATCTGAGTCCTATCCCTTCACACTTTAATTATGTCACTTTGAGCTCAGCTTCTTTCTTCTCTGTGCCTGTTTCCTCATCTATAAAATGGGACCCTTGTCTTTACTGGTTAAGGGTGTCCTAAAGATGCAATATGAGCCATTTGGCAATGATAGAAGCTCAACAAATGTTAGTTCATTCCAGTTCCCTCGCACTTTCCATACTGCTTGGAATCACTTCTGGATTTAAAAAATTTGACAAAGCCCTCGCTCTGTCTCCTCTCACAGAAGCGTACTTTCCCATTTTCACACCTAAGCTGCTGTGCCTCGCCAATAGCACCTCCCTGCATTGGGTCAAAGGAGTCGAACACTCCTCCGACCAAAACTTGAGTCAAGCTCCTCTGAGGCCACTGCTTGCTTGGACTGGACCGATGGAAGCATGGGCAGGTGGACCACCTCTGCTAACCTGTCTGAGGGGCGGGACCCGGAGCTGCCGCCCCAGGAGGATCCCAGGGAGTCCAGATGCTGCTCTGTCTCCTCCAGATCCTGCTAAATCAGTTTACAAGGAAACTCCCATTCTTGCTCTCTGGCCATCCTGGTTAGCTTATCACGCTGGGTCACCTTTAGCAATGATCTTGTCAGGGTAAGGACGGAAACCTTTTGTCCTTGATGATTCTTTTAGTTATTTTTCATCCACTGACCCCATCTGTTCCTTGGTTATAAATCCTCATTTGTATAAAAGACCACACACACAAACACACACATATATATGGAGGGGGGGGAGACAGATCTTCTTGTAGCTCCCCACTTTTCCTAGTTGGAGTTGGACCTGAGTCCAGTCTCTTCCCTGATATAAGCCTAGGTGCAGTGGTCCCTATGCCTGTCACCATGCCCCCCAATACAATCTGCCTGCACATCTTTAACAAGTGCTCTGAATAATTTTCCTTTAACAGGTCTGTACTCACTAAATATTCCTCCACTTATGCACTTCAATCTTAGTTGAGAGCCCTTGGCATTTATAATTTATTATTTTTGCTTTTCATCATCATTATTGTTGAATATTTCCCCCAGAGCTTCAGGTAGGTAGAGGTAGGCAAAATACTTTAGGCCTCTTTTCATCTTCATATTTAATTGTAAGTGAAGAAAAGATGCTGTGGGTGGAGGGAGAAAACGCTTTGTATGTGCGTGAGGCTGAAATTTCCCAAAGCCAGCGATTCACGCTGCCGGCTGGCACCACTGAACCCTGTGCAAGCCTGATTTCCCTTTCTCTGCAGTGAGGATATGGCTACATCATTTGCAACCACAGTGAGAAGACAGCACTGCAGAACAGGGCATTTGAATAGAAAGTACCAAGTCTTTTCATCTAATGCTAACAACCCCCCGTTTATATTCAGCAGGCTCCTGAGTTCCCTTTTCAGATCCTGTTTCTGTCTGTCTGCCGGAATTTGAACCCTTAGGACCACCTGGATAATGGGACGCATGTTGCCACATCTGACCACGAGGGGGCGCTGCCAGATCAGACAAGGGCAGATGCAACCACCCGCCTCGCTGCTGCCCCCTGCGGTGGATGCACCACCTCCCTCTCTGCCGACCTGTCCAGAAGGAGGGGTGGGGGTGCTGTCCCAGAAGGACCCCATGGAGTCCGCTTGAGGTTCTGAAATCTGGAGCAGGGTCAATACAGAGGGCTGGATGCTCTTGAGATGTCTCAGGATCACTGTGAAACAGACTGGGCCTCTGGGAAGGACAGGGAACTACCCTCTGAGGGCCCACTGTGTGCTGGACTTTAACTCGTTCCCTGCACAGAACCGAGCGCCTGCAGGAGGTGGCCACCCAGCAAGGGAGGAGCTGAGGGTCTGGGGGAGACTGACCTTCAGACAGGCATTGCACTTCTGTGTTGCTAAGCAAGAAAGTGGTCGAGGCTGTGGCCTTGGTCCAGCCAGGTCACAGGTCCGCGCTGCGGTGGGAGCGCTGCCGCCCCGGAGAAGCGGTTGGTGTTTGCACCCCGAGGTCTGCCGAGCAGGACAATGTGCTGAGCGTGGGGACTCAGAGCAGAGGGGAAGGGGGTCCCAGTCAGAAGCAGGACCACATATGTCAACAAGAATTGTCTTCCAGTTGTCACTAGGTCCGGGGGAGGTCCTGCTCAGGTGAAGGGTGTGGCAGTGGTTCTGGAGATGCCCTCTGCTCCAGGACTTCCCTGAGGACCTTGGTGATGGCCAGATTCCTTCCCGTCTTTCCTGAGCATCTCCTGGGACCCCTCCCTCTCTCCAAAGGAAGTCTCCAGGGAGGGTCAGTGTGTAACCTGGAGGAAGAGGGGTGGGTGAGATGGGGCTGCCGCGCTCTGAACGTGCACGCCTGTGCTGACTCTCAACAAGCTCCTTTCCCACGCCTTTTCCTTGCCCAGCCAGTGCAGGTCCCACCAGCTCCATCTACCAATGGCCTCTCCCCAGGCTTGCAGCTGGTATGTGGACAGGAGACAAGCAGGGACTTTGAGGTCACCAAAGGAATGTCACTGTGAGAAAGATTTCTGCATGCAGAAAAGGTTCCTCAAAAGTTCTTGTTAATTAATTAATGTTCAACATATTATAGTACTTTATTTTATTTTTTATTTTTTTTATTTTTTTGGCAGTACTGGGGATTGAACTCAGGACCCTGCGCCTGCTAGGCAGGCGCTTATTCCACTGAGCTATATCCCCAGCCCCATTATAGTACTTTAAAAAAACTAGTCACTCCTAAGCCTTTAAGTGCAATTTACAAAACTTTTCCTATGTAGTCATTTTCAAGGGGCTTTTGATTAATGGTCAGTCAACTCAGTAAACCATCCATCCCATTTGCAAACCCAGTTAATTAAATTATCATCAACATTTTGCACAGGACTTACTAGCTTAACATATTCAATTTCCTTTTTTTAAAGTACTTGCCCTGTCTGATCTAACAAGCAAAACTTTCTAAAGTTAAACCAGTTTAGAAAATTTAATTTAAAAACTTAAACAATAGAGGATCTCAAGATCTCTTATACAGTCTGGTACCATTTATAAGTTAGTATAAGAAGACCCATGTGCTTCTGAACGCAAGAATCACAATTCTAAAATCAATTACACATTTTAAATTGGAGTCACAAGGCTAATTTGTTCATACTCTATGCAAAAATTTCAATGTTATGAATACCTTAAATAACAAATACATAATGTAGAAATGACTTCTAAACTTTTTAAAAGGCCTTTGCCCAATGGGGGCAAAGTTCTCCATGCCGAGAGAACTGGGGTGAACTCTTCCAGTTCATTCTACCATCTGAGAAGCAAAAGTTCTATGTTGTGGCAAAAACCTATACCCACACTCCCCTGCCTCCTTAGGGAGAGGACCTGAGATTCTGAATGGGTATTTGACCACCTGGAATAAAGACCATGTTTCCCAGCCACCCTTGCAGCTAATGTGACCATGTGCTAAGATCTGACCAATGAGATTTGAGCAGAGATGTTTGCGGCCACTTCTCTAACCTTTCTGAAAAGATAGCTGGGGTGTGCTTCCTCTCCCCCTCCGTTTCATCCTCCTCCACTTGCCTCCCAGACCACAGGTGTGACAAGCAGGCTACAGTCACTATCTCGGACCTGGAGGACTTGGCCACACTCTCTAGGTAGGGCAGGGTGGTCTAGAATCCTGGGATCCTGATGCCTTCGTGGGGCAGCACACCCACTTCAGGTCGGTGTAGACTGTTTGCAGAGACCACTCCCACCCCAGGCTTCTCAGCAATGTAACTTTGCCCCTTTTCTCCTTCCTCCTCCTCTGACTTTGGACTTGTCTCATGTGTATGGATCAGTTTCATGTGGCAAAATTGTCACTTGGTGACTTCTGAGACTGGGCCTAAAGGGGCCATGTAGCTTCCACATACACCCACTGAGAACCCCGAGTGGAGAAGCCTGTCCAGCCTGTGGAGGACATGGGGTCTGCAGCCAGGGGCACCCCTGCCAGGCAGCTAGTGAGCCCACAGGAGCCTCCCTGCCCAGGCGCACACCCCCTCTTCTGTTGCAGCTGTTGGGAGTCAGGCAAACTCGCAGAGGAGGGGCTCTGCCAGTGCACAGAATGAGAGACAGAAACTGTTGTTTTCAGTTTTAGGATGGTTTGTTTATGCAACAAAAACTAAATAGAACATCGCCCTAGGCTACTCAACCTAACTTTTTCATGAGAAAGAAACTTTGATCTTCTTTGAGCCATTCATGTTTTGGATCTTGGGAGAACCAAGCCTCCATGTGCAGCCACAGTCCACAGATTTTTGCTGGGAAGTGAGACCTTGGTGTCCAGGGTTACTCTCTTGTTGTGGATAGACGTGCATGTGGAGCCCTTTTTAAATTGGTTGCCATGACAATGAGGGACTCTACTTCCTCTGAAGAGGTTGAACTTGTGGGCAATTAGATTCTGGCCATAGCATTACCTAATTCCTTTCTCTGATCTGAGACTACAATCCCATCCCCCTGACACACATATGCTCCCCGCACCCAGGAGGTCAGAGCTGGCTTCCTTCGCTAATCTCCTTATTGCCTAATTGAATTTTGAAGCTGTTTTTTGCCCTTTGTGTCTGCCTAGGCTGCGACTCTCAAAGATACTGACAGGCATTTTTTGGATTCTGCATCTCCCTCTGAGCTCTGTGCTATTAGAAGAGAATGCAAACCTTCTCTGAGCAGAGCCTCAGTTTTCTTATCCGTGAGATGGAGGGTACTGGGAGGTCTCCCAGGCCACCTACAAACACTGGCATCTTCCAGCTCCTTCATTCCCTTCCCAGAGGCCCCAGTGACTTTCCAGAGCCTTGACCATAAGCTTTCAGGGCTTGCTGTGACCAGTGGGCCTGCTGGACTCTCCCGCTCCTCCACTCCATGACCACACAGCCCTGAGGCTGCTGACAGCCCCGGTGTGCCACCACAGGGCCTCTGTCCTGCCGCTGCTGCTCCCCATGCCTGCAGCGCCCTCCCCTCAGCTCTGCATGGCGGGCTTTTTCCCCATCCTGCAGATCTGTTTAAATGTCATCTCCGCAGAGAAGTCTCTGCCCATATTGCCCAGAAAGCCAGCTTGTCCCATCTCACTCACCCATCAAAAGTAATAAAAGTAACCAAATTGATAACTTTAATAAAAATTAAAGCTTTTAGTTGAAAGCTTGTCTTTATAAAATCCTGAACATAAATGTTTATAGCAGCTTTATTCATAATTGCCAAAACACAGAGGGACCCAAGATGGCCTGCAGCGGGTGGACAGATCAACCTTAGGACATCCAACCGAGAGTCCTGCTCATCACTCAGAAGAAAGGAACCATCGAGCCCTGAAAGACACAGCGGAAGCAGAAGTACACATGGCTCAGGGAAATGAAGCCAGCCTTAACAGACCATCAGCTGTGGGGTTCCAAGTATGACATTCTGGAAAAGGCAAAATTACAGAGACAGTGAAAAGATCAGTGCCTGCCAGAGCTGGAGGAGGGAGGGATGAGCAGGTGTGGGGGGGTGAGGGCGGTTTAGGACACCAAGAGCATTCTCTATGCTACCTGAATGACAGTAGGGTCTTGTCACAGAATGTACAGCTTAATACCTCAGGGTAAACTCCAGGCTTCTTATGATGAACACAAAGCCCGTAGGATCTGAAGCCATCTTACCCTCCGCTCCACAGCTCCCTCTAGTAACAGGGGCTCAGCTTTGTCGCCTGGCACGAAGAGAGAGGCCTTTTTCAGGGCTCTTTGAAGCTTTTCACTCTATTACAGAAAAAGTCTCTGCTCAATGCTGGAGTCTTTGAACATGCTCATATGCTCATAAAATATCCTTTTTCCCATCTCTTGCAGGCTTCAGAGCAGGTCTCTCCCGGTTTTATTGTCCCTTGGATTGTTCCATGATTTCACTGTTCTGCCACTTTTGTTAATGGAATGTAATGCCTGTTTTGCACTCATGGTAATAACATGCCTTCCTTCTTAAATCAATGTATTCACAGAAGTTTCTAAAAAGTAAGTTGTGTGAAAGAAAAATGCTAAGTGAAGAGTGACCTACTGGCAGCAGGGGGCTGTGGCAGATGGCACACGGATATCACACTTTGAGGAACATGTGAATCCTCAGGGCTCTTTGATGAAGGGCTGGTTATGACTGTATCATATGTTTAAACTGATTGGTTGAGATATAGTCAGCACAGGACTATTTATAGCAACAATAATAATGTAAGCAACTCAGATGTTCATCCCAAAGGGAGGGTAACTATATCATTTTTCATCCAGGACTGTAAAAAGTGAAAGAAGTGTGATTAATAATGACTCCAGAGCAAAAGCACAAGTCTCTGAACACCTCAAATAAACAGGGTACTAAATCCTTTCTTCTATCAGCTGGGCATGGTGGCTTATGCCTGTAATCCCAGCACTCTGAACACTGAGGCAGGAGGATTGCTGTGAGTTCAAGGCTAGCTTGGGCTGCATAGCAAGACCCTGTCTCAAAAAACAAAAATAAAACAAAACAAAACAATCCTTTCCTCCCTCAGGAAGTGGTGCTATAGTGTTTGTGCACTATTATGATTGTGCAAATGTACAAATGACACTGAGGGAGAATCCTAAAAATGCTGAGGATACACCGGGTTAAATGAGAAAAACGTGTCACTCAGGGTTTACAGACATGCAGAGAAGCTACCCTGGAGGACACACTAGAACATTAGTACCACTCTCCGTGAGAGGTCAGATCCAGAGGGATATTCTTTCTTTATTGGAGGTTTGTGTGTAGGCGCCATGCCTAGTTCCAGGAAACTGATTCAGCACATCTGACCACATCCCTCTTTTGCTTGAAATCCTCCACTTGCTTCTCTTGGTCCTGAGATGAAAACCCGCACATCATGACAGGGCCTGCAGATCTTGCATGATCGAGCTCCCTCTGTGCCTCTAGACAGCCATGGACCCCATCTCACCCACACCCTCTCTCTCCCTCCTCTGCAGGTCTCTGCCTCCAAGTCACTTCCTCCCAAAGCCCTCTACCTCAGTTATTGCTCTCTCATTACTGACACACAATATCTGACACCCAAAGTTAAAGGGGGAAAGGTTTACTCAGCTTGCAGTCTGTGGAGGTTTCAGTCCATCGTCAGCTGGCTCCAAGGCAGGGTGGCACATGGCAGCGGGACCCTGTTCATGGTGGCCGAAGACAGCAAAGCAATAAGGGCAAAAGGAGGAAACAAGCCTCTCTGCCCCTTTTATCTTATCCAGACTGTTAGGATTAGGGTGGTACCAATCCGATCAGTATACTGATCCTGCAATCACCCACCTTTAATCTCAGCATTGCACTATGAATCAGTCACAAACTGTAGATTCAACTACCTCCAAAGAAGCCTGCAGCCCATGATGGCATGAGGCTTTGAGGGGACGTTGAGACACAAACCATCAGCCTCCACGGCCATGTCTCTGGTCTTGACACATGAAGCTCCTTCCCAAAGTGCATCTTCACGTACTTCCCCTGGTGTTTGCCCTGTGAACTGCAAACCCATCAGCAGAGAGGTGGAACACGCATCCACCCCACAGTGCCTTGGCCCAGGGCAGCACTCAGTCAGCATTCCCGGGCTGAGCCTTGCCTGTTGGCTAATTTCATGTGGACATTCTGGATGTTTTTCTACTTTTGTCAAGCATTCCTAAGTGGGCAAGAGACATTATCATAGCCTGTAAAAATCAATAAGGAAATTGAATAGCAATATTCCCTAATGCATTAAAATACAATTCGGTTTGCAAAAATTTGATTTATATACTTTCCAGTGATGCATCTTTTATATAAAGCAAGTCCCAGTTCAGAGACTTTTCTCCCTAGAAATGTGAACCTTGGGATTACATTTTGCAAGCCTGTGATGGTGGTGGGGAAGCGGGGACTCCAAGCTGCCTTCCGCAAACTCACTTCTCACGTGCTAACTTCTGCAGGCTGATTCCCGCCCCCCGCCACTGCTGTCGCTGCGACAGCATTCTGAGAGCTCACCTTTACCCGGTGCTCCAGGGGAGCCTGTTAGGGACAGAACATCTTACTGTGGCTTTGATCCCAAGAAAGAAAACCTCCCGTGTTGCCGGCAGCCTCCGTCTCTCATGGGCACTTCGGAGGGTGTCATTCCCAGGCTGTCCCCAGAATGGCCCCTCGTGCTCCTGTAGACTTTTCATGTCTTAGTCACTTTTCCCGTTGCTGCGGAATAATACCTGACGTCTTAAGGGAGGAAGTGTTTACTTTCACTCAATTTGTGGAAGCTTTGGTCTGAAGCCTACTGGCTCCAAGGCAGAGTGGCATGGTACACGAAAAGCTGCTCATTTCATGGGGACTAGGAAGCAGAGTAAAGGGAAGAGAGGGAGATAAACCCTTTGGGGCCCTGGCCACAGCAGCCCACATCTTCTGACTGGATCCTGCTTCCTGACAGCAAATCAGCTATAAGCCCCCATAATTCAGTCACTTTTCAAAAGCCCCACCTACAATGGCATGAGGCTTTGGGGGGACAGCTAAATGGAAATGCTCACAGCTGGCACACAGCAGCCAGTGCCACCCCTTTGCATCCAGCTCTGATGGTGTCCCTGCTGTGCCTAAGCCTTCCTATGGCTCCCATCTCACCGCAGGTCAAAAGTCAAGGTCCTTTCCACGGCCCATACGTTGAGCAACAATATAAACTGCCCAGGCCAGGATACTTTGAGAGTTAAGAGGTTGCACAATCGCCTCTTCACAGTGTAAACCAGAACAGTGCTGACCTGCAGGCGGCCCTGCACTGTTTGGTCCTATCCACCTCTGCAGCCTCATCTCCTCCCTCCTCCCTCACTCATTCCCTTAGCTTCGTATTCTGCTGTGCGCAGACTGCAGGAACCATCTCTGGGTCCCAGCACTTTCCTCCTCTGCCTGGAATCCCCCTCCTCCCCACCGCCTGGCACAGACAACCACCCACCAGGCTCCCCGCTTGACCTCCTACACATCCCTGGTCATATGGACCCTTCGGAGAGGCCTGTGACCACCCTGCCCTCCATCACGTGCAGTTTTTGCCTTTGCTTTTCCTTTCCAGGGCTCAGAAGCACCGGACATGCTGAGATCCGCTCCACATTTTAGAGTCACTTGGTGTCACCCAGTAGGACTTTGCCTGACCACCACCAAACAACCCCCCCTCCCCCCGCTCAGTGCTGGGTCCACAGCAGATGCCTGGTGGATGGTCATCAAAGACCAGACAGACTCAGATGGGAGGACATTGACTAATGACACACCTTGGGGTCAGACCGTGTCCCCATGTCCTCTCACATGAGGCAGAGCACAAATTGTCACTCTTCCCTTAGGGTGAGGGAAGGGAGGCTCAGCTGTGCTGTTCAGCATTCGCTGATGGATGCAGATCAGGTACTGTATGTCAAGGACAAAAGGCCTCATGCTATTACCAATATCATTTGACAGAAGAGAAATCTGTGTCTCAGAGGGGTCACAGCCACCTCTGCCAGTCAGCAGAGCTGGGACCACACTCAGGAGACCCTGAGTGCTGCTCCTTCCCCATGTCCAAACATTGCCCGGGTCTGAGCAACAGCCAGAAGTCATTTCCCAGCCTCCCAGCAGGTCCTGCAGGTGATCAGTAGGATCGCGAGGGTGCCAGGGTGACATAACTGCACGTTTTCAGAAGGCAAACTTCCTGTCCAAGGAGATGAAGAATGTGGGGAGGCTGGGGACATAGAATAACGGGCTTCCGGTAGAAAGAGACAAGACGGATAATGTGGGAATGCCACAGAGATGCACATTTACGTATTGCAGGAGCAACTGCAAATCTCTGTTATAAATCTCCATAGCTGACGGCAGGTGACATGGACCCAGCACGTGAAACAAGAATGCAAAGTGACATCTGCTAGGAAACCATTGTCCCTGAAACCATAGTGGGTTTTTGCTGTCTTCACATTGTGACCTTTAATTAACAGACAAGCCCCTTTGCTGGGCTTATTTGTGCAAAGGGCTGGAGCTGGGGTGGGGGAGGGGAGACCTGGTGTGAGGGATCCTAATGGTGGGCGTGATCATTCCGACAAAACTTCCTCACAGCCATGCTGTGCGGTGTTGTCACAGAAACCGCGTGCTTATTAGTGACGGGCATTTTTAAGGTTACTAGGATGTTGGCATTCCTTACCCAGGGCTGCTCTGTGACCATGGGACGGTGCCCTTTGTGGCAGGGACAAAGGCTCAGCACTGGAAGGACTGGCTTGCTTTTATTCCAGTTCTCACTCTGGCTGGTTCTCCGTGCCCACAAAGAGCTCATTAATAGTGTCACACGGACACATGCTGTGTTGTGATCTGAGTGGAGGCCACACAGGTGTGTGACTATGTAAGAATCCGCTGAGCTACACACTTAAGGGAGCACTCTCTAGGGCATGTATGTCACAGCTCAATAAAAAAATTAATGTCACGCTTTTCTTACTAGCAGCAGAGCACTGTCCCCTCTAACAGGTGTGCGCCTGACTCAAGCAACATCACCGTGATTAGAGGAACCGCCCCCAGGGTGGTGCATGTCACACCCTTTTGTGTCCTTGTGGACTTTATATCACTGAATATCTTCCTCCATCCAGTGAGGTCAGCACTTTTATTCACACTTGACAGATTGGAGACTGAGTCTCAGTGACGTGCATATCATTGCTCCAAGGCGCCTGGGATGCCAGATCTGAGCCCAGGTCCTCTGAGACCCTGGCCATGCTGTGGCTACCTTGTGTGGCCATGCTTCCTGTGACCAAGTGAAATAAACCTAGCCAAGGGGGCTAGAAGAACAGTATTCTGGAATCCATAGAATATGGGGAAATTTTCTTTTTAAAGAATTTCTCACCAAAAAGTGAAAGGATTTTGAGTCATAAAATAGCACTAGGAGAATAATGTGTGTGATGCCAAACATGTTAGTTTGTCCAACCTCATACTATTTGTTAAAAATTACTTGCTTCCCTGAAAAACTGAGATGTGGCTGCAGGTCCAGGCATCTGTAGTCTCAAAAAAATCAGGTTTCTGGCTGCTCTTGCCTCATGCCACGCCTCCTGCTTTCCTCTGCCCCGCCAGGCCCCGGAACTGCCCTGGGCAATAGCCTACTGCCTGGTGGTCTAGGATTCATTCCTTCCCCTGGACCCACAGGCCACCTCCCCTCTCCAGAACCATCCCTGCTTTTCCCAACAGCTCGCATGGTTCAATCTGTCCCTGGCTCAGTGGTGTGCATGTAGCCCAGTCCTGCCAATCAGGGCATCACATTTATCAGTCCACAGTGATTGTCATTAGCTCTCAATTGGACCAGTTGGACATATGGCCTAATCAGGGCCAATAAGATAGAGGGAAACCTTGACTAGGATTGCCGTGAAAAAGGGACATGGGGCTTGAACCTGCGTGGCACTGCCTGAAGCTTCTGGTAGCCATATTAAAAGCACATGGAGCCTTGGTCTGACCCCAGCACTGAGGAGAAAAGATTTCCCCAATGGAGAGATCCTGAGCCCCTTGAGCAAGCTCTACCTGAAGGTAAACATTGGTGGAATTTTCATTTAAGTAAACTAATATATTGCCTGCCTTGTCTATTTGTTTAACTCAGTTGAGAAAATCAAGAGCCATTTGTATTCAAGCAACAGAAAATTCTTCCTGGAGAAGTTTCCGGGCTAGAGACAGCAGGATCAGGACACACTGGATGAAAATAATGGAAACCCAAACTCCAACCTAACAAAAAAGATAAAACTTTCCAATGCTGAATCATCAAGGACTGGTGCACATCATAAAATCGAGGTCAGTAAAAATGTCCAAGCAGGTTAGCGTCTGTTATCAATATGTTCACTGGGCTCAGAGCAAGTGGATGAATAAAATGAACCCAAACTTCAGGTTCCTTCCTAAGAATATCGGGGTCAGAATATTCCCCAGGAAAGGGTTTCCTGAATACCCTAGGGAGAGTCTTTCCCTACCCCTGCTGTCCTTGACCTCCACATCCCAGTGCTTTGTTTGTTTTGCTTTACTTTGCTTCGCTTTGCCCCTCTCCCCTCCCCGGCCTTCCCTTCCCCTTCCCTCCCTTTCCCTCCTCTTCCTTTCCTTTCCCTTTTTTCAGTACTGGGCCTTCCCACTGAGCTATGTCTCCAGCCCTTTGTAAAACAAATTTTTTGAGACAGGTTCTTACTAAGTCACTGAATTGCCCAGTCTAGGCTTGAATTTTTAACCCTCCTGCCTCAGCCTCCAAAGTACTGAGATTATAGCCCTGCACCACCACACCTGATTCCCAGTTCTTTTCTTTACACTTTTTAAATTTTAGTCTTATATCTTCATGTGTTTATTTCTCTTTCCCACTAAGCTGTACATCCCACAAGAACAGAGACCTTGTCCATTTTGTTTTCCCATGCTTCCTACCATGCACAGTAGGCCTGCAGGTACTACTTTGCCAAATGAGTGAGACCTCCCTGACCCTGTGTTTTCTAGGAAGTTGCTAAGAAACCGAGTGTCCCAGTGGAACACATGAGGTTTGCAGTCACTGAGTCACTTCGACATTCCTATTTAAAGACATCTCATTTGCACAGTTCAGTGAAGGGTGTCATCTTAGTAGGGGACATTTTGCCACCTTGTCACTCAAGTGCTCATCCTGAGCACACACACGCTTGTTGGGAACGCCTCTTCCGCTGTCCTGGTTCTCCTGCACTGAGGCAGCCCTGACACAGGCTCCCTGTGGGGCACCTCTGCCCACCCTCTCTGCCTCAGTGCTGAGGGCCCATTTCCGCCGCTGTCTCCTGGGGGAAGGTAGGAAAGGAAACCCTCAGACCTAACTTGCTATGCACATGTGATCTCACCTAATCCTTGAAGCCACCCTGCAAAGTTGGCATCAGTGTCTTCATAGCACAGAAGAGAGAACTCAGGTTCAGAGTGGTCAGTGAGCCGCTCAAGATCATACAGACCCTACTTTCAATTTTAAGCTAGTTAGCTAGCTAGGTTCATTCCCTAGCACACATTAAGGACTGAGGCTTGAATGTACATGCACACACACACACACACACACACACACACACGGTCATTAGCATTTTTTATTTATTATACTGGAAGAGCAGGAAATTACACAGGCCTATTATAGACTAAGCAAATTCCAAATAAATTGCATAAATGGAATTTAAAAAAGCACACAAAGCAACCCTAGAACAATCTATACATTTCAGAATGAGAGACCTGAGGGCCAGGCTGGAAGAGATGTGCTCAGAGCATCTTACACAAATTATCCAAACTCAAGTCTGTTTCTTCTCCCATCCAGCCCATCTCTTGGTCCCACAACCCAAGCAGGTCCTGAGGGTGAAAGACGGGGAGAGAAGGAACCTGGAAACCAGGTTATTTGAATCAAGGGAACTCACTTGCCCTCAAACACTCAATCATTTCATTCTCTTTTTCATTTGGAGTTTTATCTGGAGGCATTAAGAGAATTGTCACGGGGGCTGAGGAGGAGCACTCTCTCTTTCCCGCTGCCTCTGGACTCCCTGATCCAGTGCCCAGTGCATATGCTGGGCCAGATGGCTGGGCTCCTGGCAGCCAGTTCAGCTGCTCAAGAACATGGCTGTGTTTAACCTCATCAACTCAACTGCTTCAGTTCATTGTGGGGTAGTAGTATGATACCAATCAGTTTAATTAGCTTAACGAGGGCCAGGGGAACTGGTCCACATTCTGAGCTTGTTGCACAGAACAAATGGTTTGCTTTGCTCCCTCTGTGATCATCTGAGCATTCAAAAGAGCTCCCTGCCACCAAGGAAGAGTTTCCACTCCGTTCCTCTTCTGTGAGGTGGGCACGGTCGACGGTACCAACATGAGCATGCATTCAGTAGCTCAGTTCTTCAAGAGACGCATTTCTAAATGACGAGAACTGAGAGTGCCCAGACTGAAGAGTTAACCTACCAGAAAACTGGACTCTCCAGTGTCAGAATTCCTGCTCCAATAAAAGGCAATGTTCAGGCTTTTCACTGAATGTGTGGTCTCCAAAGTAAGGTGCATAAGGAAATCTCTGGGGTTTGAGAATACAATGGTGAGATTTCCATTTATGTTTATCTCTCTTGTTCTAAGTTTCTACTCCATGCAGGGTGCATATGTATACTACCTGCATTGGGGGGGGTGTTCATTTTTCTTCTGAGAGGGGCGTATGATCTGCAAAGCTTGACTGTCCTAGATCTACAGGGAAAAAGAACAATTCACTTGGGACTTCTGTAACTGGAGAGTCACTTCTGTAACTGGAGAAATGACTGCTACTGGTGGTAGGTTAGGAGTGCAGAGTGTGAGCCCACTGCCGGTCCCAATAGCGGGGGCCACCAGATCTCCCTGTCACTGACCCCAGGCAAATAGTGCACCCAGGGCAGGAGAGAATTGAGCCCGGATGGAATATTTTGTAGATGGTAATGTGCTGGGTGTGAGGACAGGGTACACACAAGAGGGGAGTGAGTGTGCTCCCACGTGGGAAGGTGTCAGGGAAAGCTCCTCACTCAGCTGCAGGATGGAGGTGTGTTTGTTTATACCTCAAAAAACTCTTCGGAGTAGGCATTGGGGTCTTCCTGTGACCGTGTCACCACCTTGAACTGTCGCCGGAGAAAACCACCATAGCGCTTCTGGTTGTCCCACTTGAGCTTGGGACGGATGCGCCGCAAGAAGCCCCCGTAACGTTTGTACAGGTCCTCGTGGCCCACACTGTCCCCGTCCCCATCCCCCTCCCCGACTACCTCTGAGCTCCTCTTGGGATATTTGCGCAGAAAACCGCCATAGCGTTTGACCTGCTCCTTGGGGTCTTCATCAAAATCGAGTACACCAGCCTCCACAGCACCACTGTTCAGCTGGGAAGCCCCTATTGATTCAGACTCCACCCCCTCCCTGAGCCCACCAGAGAGACCACTGAGCTTCTCCTTTGCTAGGGTGCTGGGGAGGAGTCCGCTCTTCTCCAGCTCCTGCAGGAAGGGCCCAGCACGCTTGGCCAGCTCCCCGTAGGCCTCTTCCAAAGCTACTCTGCTGTCCAGGCCATTCTGGCCCCTGAGCCTCAGGGCAGAGGGGGTGAAGAAGGACAGGATGCCCTGGCATCGCACCCACTCCTCAGTGGTCAGCACAGTTTCCTGGCATTCCAGGGCACAAATCTGCAAAAGACCCAAAGACAGGACCACAGTAGTGATACCATCCCCAACAAAGCACCAAAACACAGGCCCTGCCTCACCCCAGAGCCCTGATCCAAGTCCAGAAAAATCAAAGGGCACCACCTCACCAAGCAGTTGGCTGCCCACTTCATGCTCCCAGTAGTGCATACAGGTAGGTGCCTCTGGGCCCCAGAGAGGGATGAGAAACACTTTCCTGAGGGCACATAGCTACAGGCGGCAATGCCAGCTTTGCTCCCCATAGCCTCTGTGGGCTCACCCTTCCCCTTCTCCTCACTTTTTCCAGGTGTGAAGGGCGCTGCTAACACTTCACAGGCAGGGACAGAGCAATGCAGAATGGCAGAGAGTATGTTTGAGGGGACACAGGAGAGGGCACCAAGCCTCAGTGAGGGGACAATGGGACATTTTCCATGGGACCATGGGGAGAATTTAGTCAGGACAATGCCTACAACAGTGAGGACAACGGTGGATGCTACTGGAACTTGAGCCTGGCAGTCTAATGCTGTGAATCTTCCTGCCGAGCCACAATGCTTTCATGAGATCCTAAGGAGAAAGCCCCTCTCGTGCTGTGCGCATCCTCAATAAAATGGAGCCAGAAGCTCATCTCCACCATTTTCCAGCATCTTGGAGAATCACCCCAACCTTGCAGATGAGGAAACTGAGGCTCAAAGAGGGGACCCCAGGGTCAGGGAGCCAGAAAGTACAGAACCAAAGCCCATCACGCTGCTCACCACACCCTTAGCACCTCTACCCCAGCCTTCCTGCTGTCATGAGAGAGGCAGGAGAGTGGAAGAGAAGCGAGGATTGCGCGGCGGCCGAGGCCCAGAGCCTGTCCACCTGTTCAGGACGTTCAGGATGATGGAGGTAGCTCTCTCCGTGGGAGTGACTGGATTTGAAGGGGCCCGTCAGCCCGGTGTGAGAAGCCTTGAAGTTAATCTAGAGCTGTTGACTGCAAAGCCAGCCCTCCTGACTGACACTCCGTTGCCAGGCATCTAGCTCCCTGGAAACCTGCATCTCATGTCTCTGTTCTAGCTCAAGGGAGCCCCAGGTGGTAAGGTCTGGGTGCCCGGGCTGTCCATAGAACAGGACAAGTCCTGCACAGTGAGATGAACACAGAACAGGCTGCCCTGTGACTGTCCCTCTCCAGGTTCAGCACACAGGCCTGGCCACTGAGGAAATGTCCCTGAAACCTACCAGGGCATTGACGGGTTTGGGTCCATCCTGGGTCTTCACAGCACACAAGGAGCACTGGGACAGGCATTCTGCTGCAGCAGGGGGCAGCACCAGGAGGCAGGCGGCCAGCACCAGCCTCTGCCACGCCATTCCTCTTGGCTTTTCCTGCAGGGGAGGGAGAAGGAGAAGAGCGTGAGAGCGGCCTGCGCTCTGCAGCACCTGCCCTGGACTTGCAAAGCCGTCTCTTTCGCTGCCATCAGGGGCACTGCAAGACAAGCATCCTCAATCTGATTCTGCGGCTGAGGAGCCAGAGGGGACATGGGAGTTAAGGCCCAGGCTAGAGGCAGGAACTGACCAGAGCAGGGTGCTGCAGGACACTGGGAGCCTTTCCGTACGCCCATGCTCAGAGGGCCTGCCAGCTCTTCGCGGTGGGCTGTACCATTTTCACTGAACAGGTGGGGACACTGAGGCGCAGGCAGGGACAGTGATTGTACAGAGCATGAATGGGGGCCAGGACTTCATCTGGTCTGTATGACTTTACATCCCACTCTGGCCACCCTCCAAGCCAGAAGACATGTGGCTGTGTGCTCTTATGGGTTTTTTGAGGCCCTGCCCCCCAGAGTGTCTCAAGAGTTCTATTCTATGCTTTTTTTATTTTTTGCAGTAAGGGAGGTTGAATCCAGGGCCTCGTGTATGCTAAACAAGCACTCTGTGACTGAACTACACTTTGTAAAATCTCTTGAACTTGCCTTTCCCGGTCTAGGGCTGCCATCTACCCTCGCTCTGCCTTTGCCCCCTCTCTGTGCTGGCCTCCCTGCTTCCTGGTCCTCCCCTGACCCTAGCCTGAAGTGCCCATGTCAGCATACCAATTCTGGGGTGATATCCACAGCATGGAATCAGGCCTAGGTTTCAGCCTAAGTATTGGGAACACTCTGTCCCATCCCAGCACCTCAGCACTTCATCTCTGAGCTCTAACCACAGCCACTGTTTACAATTTCCCTTAATGAATGTATCAGGTTCCATCTCACCCCTGGGCCTTTGCACGTGCTGTTTCTTCTGCCTGGAAAACACTTCCTCTCCTTATCTGTTGGCATTTCAGTCCTAGATTAGCTATCACCTCTGCCAGGAAGCTTTTGCTGCTCTTTGAGGCTGGATGAGATGCTACTCCTTCCCGTCCTCCCAGCAACTTGCCTCTCTCCCTTCAGAAAAGTGAGGACTTCACACTTAGCTGTGTGAGCCTTTGGATGGTGGCTCCAAGAAGGCAGAGCCACACCTGGTCTTCTCTGCACTGCTCACCCTGTGGTCCTCACACAGACCTCAGGGGCTTAGCACTTTCTGTTCCCGTCTTCGGTCGCCTGACCTCAGACTTCCACATGACTCATCTTTTCTTGTACTAAAAGAATCAAATGTCAAATGGCCAGAGAGCATTTGGAGGCTGCTGTATCTAACATAGCTTCCAGTCTCCCTCATATCACGCTGCAGAGGTTTTATCATGGCACTCGCCAGGGCCTACACTTTCCCGCTTTACCAGATATCTGTCTGTGTGGTGGCCATGGTTAGCACTTCCTCCTCACCCGGGACACAGACCTTAACCGTCTCGTTCCCTAAAACCCTGGCCACCGCAGAGTAGGCCCTCAGTAAATACTTGGCGGGTGGATGCTTTATAGTAATCTATCACAAATTATCTCTCTCGTAGTCAATTCTTTCAAAACCAAATGTGAAGACCCAAGGCCACTCCAATGGCATAGTATGAATCTCCCACTTGGAAATATGAGTCCCCAACTCCCACCCGTGGCTGACTAGCTGGGGGCTCCACGCCCTTCCCACCCTGGTCCTCCCAACCCAGTGCCTCCAATCTTAGCGATGCTATCTACCTTCCCCTGTACCCCTCCTTCCTGCACACTGCCCTGTCTGCTCAGGTGGTCAGGGGGTTCCAAGATCCCACTCCATGAGCCCCAGAGTCCCACCTATAACCCAGAGTGGGGTCCTTGCTCCAGAAGCATACACAGGTCCCCCATCATAGCCTGCTAATAATTACTCCACTTTCCATTTATTGAGCCCCCCACTGCCTCATGCCCCCCTACCTATCTCCGCATCCACTTCTTACCAGTTAGGGGGGCACTTCTGATGCAGTGAGCCGCCCCCGTCCTGCCTGCAGTGGGCAGCTGGGCCCAGGCCCGCTCTATGGGACCGCCCCCCCCCCCGCTCATACCTACAATTACTTAGAGAGCAACATTGACTCACACACAGCTGAACCCTCAGTGAATGACCAGGGAGCCGCGAGCTCAGGGCTCTGGACTTGTGTGTCCAACTCAGCCCTCCTGCCAACCGTGACGGGCCAGTGTCATTAGCCTCCTGTATGGATGAGAAAACTGGATCCGAGAGGCTTGATAAACCCTCTGAGCTCAGGCCCAGGTGCCTCTGTTGAGGTTGGGCCGCTCTGCTCCTGGCACCAGGGAAGTGAATGTGTGTCTGCCCCTCACCCCAGGTCCTTCCCAGCCTGTGGTTTCTCAAGGCTCTATCAGCGCTAAGCAGGTTAGGGTTCCAGACAAGCGAGCCGCTCTAGTTTCATGGGGACACAAAGCAGTTGGCTCGTGTTTTCTCCGATACCAGGTGAAGGCTGGGCCAGCCTCGTACAAGATTAGCACTCAGGGACTCCCCTGCAAATCCTGGCTGGAGGCATCCCACACCACCAGCTGCCATCTAAATGGGAGGCCCAGTGCAGATCTCCATGTCTGAGCAAACCGGAGCCCACATCCTCTGCTTTTGCCCATTAACTTGCCCCTGGCTAATGGTCAGTCTGATGGTTACTGGTGGTTACTGAGCTTTGCAAAGTTCTAGGCAGCCCGTGGGTCAACCCTCCATCCCTGCAGTGTCTTGGCGTGAGTGTCCTGCCCACTGTACAGGAGAGGAAATGGACACCTGCCAAGACTTCAGAGCAGGGGCGAGCCTAGCGTGGAATTTGTGCCCAGGTGAGGCTGGGGCTACAGAGCTCACCTTCATGCCCACTGGGCAGTGCCTGGGCCCCTCTGTGCAGCCACGCAGCCCAGCTCCAGCTCCTCCCTCCAGGAGCCCACGACAGCCTCCACCCTGCACCTTGGCTCTGCACCAGCTTTCAGGGACTCTGTGCCTCCTTGAAGGGAGCCCTGCCCCTTGCTTGGCACTCAGGGTCTTCCCTAACACAGAGCCACAGTGGCTGGGCACTATGAGTGGGCCCTGTGCTCTGTGTTCTATGTCCTAAGGGGAGAGTCCTCATAACAGCCCACAGCTGGGTGAGTCTTCTCCCCTGCTTTATAGGCAAAGAAATGGAGGCCCAGAGAAATCGCAGTCTGCCCAAGGCATCACAGCAAGTGCACAGCGCTGGACAGCCAGGTATGAGTTCTGCTGAGACACCGGCCACTGCCCAACAAGGGCCCCAACACCTGCCCTCAGCCTTAGCACAAGGGCCCCTCGGCATGGACACCTTTCTCACCCACTCATCCCACCCCACGCCACCTCCTCTGACCAGGATAACTCTCACTCCTTCAAACCTCAACCCCAGCTGCCTTCTCCAAGAAGTCCACCCGGATCAGCCCCCTCCTCTGAGCTCCCTCAGCCAGCTGCGTGACCCCAGGACACAATACAGGTACCCAGTCAAAGTCCACGAGATGCCAGTGCATGTGATGTGTTTGAGGATGACAGGGAGGCCGGGGTAAGGGAAATGGGGGGAGGAAACATGGGGGGGGGATACAGAGAGGCGAGCAGAAGCCAGAGACTGCCGGCCCTCACAGGCCAGGGCGGAATGGGTGGCTGTCCTAGGTGTGGTGAGAAAGACCAAGGAGGATTTAGGGTTGATGCATGCATGAGTAAATGAAGGAATGAGTGAACGGTGTCCGAGCACCTCATACAACGCAATAATAGCATCCGAGCTCTGTACAAGTTAGTTGAGTCAATAAACAGTCACCATTTTCTCTGCTCTGAAACAGCAGTTTCAGAGGGCTGTGTGGTGTCCCTGTGTGGCGACACCATGTCTGGGGCATCGAGCATGTGTGTGTGTGTCACACGGTAGGTGCTTTATCAAGTGGAACAGGCAGCCTGCAGTCTGGGAGGATCTGAGCCATCGGGAGGGGAAGAGGAGGGCAAAGGGAGATCATGAAGTCTAGCTCACTGCTGGACCAAAACGTGATTGGTGGGTGAACTGCCCTGGGGGGGGCAGGTGCCAGACTGGGCAGGGCACCCCTCATCCATGATCACGCCAGTCCCCAAACAGCCACAGCTCTCAACCACTATGAGGTGCTAGCCTGTGTATCACCACCTCATGCACATGAGTTCTAACCCTCACAGCAATGCTGAGTGGGAGCTTTTGTAGCCATTATACAGAGGGTAAAGCTGAGGCTGGGAAAAAGGAAGTCATAGCTTATCCAAGTTTCCTGGCTTCTAAATGGGAGTGTTCAGCTTTCCACCAGATCCCTCTCCATTAAAAGTGGACCTTACCAGAGTCACATTGCCTTTGAGACTTGTGACCCTATTTCCTTCCTTTATAGAATAAAGTGTCAGATGGGTCCCAGCAGGGGAGAGTCTCATCTTTCCCAGGAAGTCAGACATCCCTCACGGCCCTGCAATCATGGCTCATGACTGTTTGGGATGAACTGAGGGAAAAGAGCTTTGCCCATCCCTGGAGTAAGAGAAGAAAGCAGCCCACTTGGCAAGGATGAGGGTGACAACGGGCGAGAGACCCCAGTGCGGAGCTTGTGTGGTCCTTAGGGAAAGGCGGGGCCTCTGTCAGACTCTGTGGGCCTGGGCCTTGCAAAGAAACCCTCTGCACGGGGCAGTCACGAAGAAAGCCACCCTTGCCAAGTGGATGGCTTTCTCCTCGGTCCCCAGGACAGCAACAGAGAGAGACGCAGACAGAGACAGAGACACAGACACAGGTAGAGAACTAGCGAGAGAGAAAGCACCAACAGTTTGAAACAAGGTCCGGGCAGCCCAGAAAGCCAACAACATTTATTCTCTGGCCTTTACAGATGAAGTGTGCTGTGCCTGCCTTCCTGAATGTTATGACCGTTTCAGGCCTCCAGTGGTTTCCCAGCTGGTTTTCTTGGGCCTCTAGGCATGCGAACATTTGATGGAATCGTAGCCGCTCCCGGGCACTGTTGACGCGGGCATCCCTGACCTGCCAGTCGGGCTAAGTGAGCCAGGAGCAGGTCACCTGCTGTTCTTCAGGCCACAGCCTAAGGCCCTAGGGAAGCTGGCCTGGATTTTCCTTTTTCTTAGGAGAGAAAGGCACAGGCTCTGGTATCAGAGGGACCTCAGTGCTACCTCTTCCATAAGCCTCAGTCTTCCCACTCATGACTGGGGTGTCTCCTCCCCATGGGTTCCCATAAGGACCACTTGAGTCAGTGTCCTTGAAAGCGACAGCACGCAGGACCACCCCTGCCTAGGCCAGAGCTCCTCTAAAGGGACAGGTCCTGTGGCCCTCTTATCTCCTCAGTGATATTTCTACATTGCAGTCAGCTGAGGGCTCCAGGGAGCCGCAAGCGTTTTTATTAAAAAAGCCAGCGTTGAATAGTAATGGCTTGATTTAACGTCACAATTATCTTTCCATGCACTTTATCGCATATGATTATCCCTATTTGATAGAAGAGGAAATGGGAAAAGGTAGAAATGAAGTCACTTGCTTAAGGTCACATCATGAGTCAGGAAGGAGGTGGAGACAGCTCAGCCTCCCACACTGGCAATGACTGCCCTGGAGGCGCCACTGTTTCGGGACCCCAGTAACCCTCAGGGATGGTGCCCCTGCCTGGTGCCTGCAGATAGACACAGACAGGCTATTGTTACAGGCTCAGATGTCCAGGGGAAGTGTGGGCCATGTGACGTGGATCCTCAGGGTCTCAGCACACACGAGTGGTAGGGGTGGAATTTGCAGAGACCACAGCATCCCCCGTTTAGTAGGGCCGAGCCATCTGCTATACATTCAGCTCTATTTCCCTTAAGCCCACAAGAGGACCCAGAGGTCTGGGTAATATTAGCCCACCTTGTAGATGGGAAAACAGGGTCTGGATTCAACTGAGTCCAAGCAATGAGGAAACAGCAGAACCAAGGTTCAAAGTGAGTCTGTTGCCTACACTCCATCCACCATCCTGAGGTGTAGGGGGCCCAGAATGCCTTTCGAGTTACCGCTCTCACATCCTCAAGATGAAGTTATTTCAGGCACTTGCACCCCCAGAACATCTTGGTGTTCATCTTGGTGACCTCCAAGGGCCAGTTAAAGAGGACCCTGGAAACAGAAGCTGTGATCTTGCTAGACTACAGTTACTGAGGAGGATGCGTGACCATTTTATGGGGAAAGGCTCAGGTTCTGAGCAGAAGGCGAGCACACATCAGTACGCAAGACACAAGACACAGGACACTGGATGAGGCCCCAACCTGGGGTCAGCCAGTGACAAAGATAACCCTGAAGTCGCTGGTTCAGGGGAATCCTCTGCTGCCTTTCTAAAGGGACACTTTTCACCACTTGGTACTGTTTTGTCACCGGATGAGGATAGAGGTAAAGGAGGGTGAACGGAGAGAAAGAGAGAGAGACCAAATGAAGTGGCAGCGCTAGGACTTGTGTACATAGCGACGAAGACTCCTAGAAAGGCAGGGAGAGACGGCAGAGTACGTGGGAAAGCAAATGAAGATGAGACCCAGAGCTGGGCAGAGGGTGAGTGTGGAGGAGGAGGAGAGGGCTTGGGGGACAGGACAGAGAGGAAGGAAGCAGGCCCGGCGAGACAGAGGGCGGAGGAAGCCCCCTCGATGCAGGAGGCCGAGAGCCCAAGGGAATCACAGCTCCCACTCTCCCCCGCCCTGTGTTGAACCTGCCGCTTATTCCGAGAGACAGTGGGCCAGAGACCCAGACACATAGCAACTGCTCAGTAAAACCTTGTCAATTGAGGTGGAATTGCCCAGGAACCAGACAGGTGTAAACAGCAGTTCAAGCCGCCGTGGGAACAAAAGCGGTCCCAGTGAATATGCGCCCAGCTCATGGCCTACCACTGGCCTGTGGGGTGAAGCGGGAAGGCTCAGAGGGGAGCTCTGTGCATCTTTATGCCTCATGGGCCTGCGCCCTCAACCTTCCAGCTGGAAGCATCAATCTGGGTCCAGGCTGGAGCAGACAGAGGAGGCCAGGCTGCAAAGACTCGGGACACGGCGCCATCTTCCGGGGCTGCTTCTGGGCTTACTTGGGTGTCCCCAGAAGATGGTTACTGCCTGACACAACAGCCAGTCCTGACTCACTGCCACTTTGTTCTATCACTTTGTCAGCCCCACTAAGACTGACCAATTGCTCACAGGCCACGAAGAGTGAGGATGTGAAAGAAACCAGTGGCTGATCTCACTTCCTCAGACACAAGCAGAAATCCAAAGAGCAAACATTGATCTAAGGATGATTCTAAGGATGATGGAGGGAATCTACTAAAAACAACTGTACAAGAACGATCCAAAGAGGTGTGCAGTGGGTAGGGCAATCAGGAAGGTTCAAGAAGGATCAGGTTCAGGAAGAACAAGACTTCATGATCCCAAGGCAAAGGATGAAGAAATGAAGCCTTCTGTTGGGGTGGGGAGAGCAGAGAAGTGCCACCCACAAATGAAATATTAAATGTTTGATTATATTTTCTGGGCAGAGCACACAGTAGGATGGAATGGAATGACTGAGGAGATCATAAAAGATAAGAGGTCCGACCTGCTGGTTTGAAACAGTGACATCTTGGGTGGTCGTAGTAGCAATTATTGACTCTCTACTAAATGCCAAGCCAATTACAGTATCCCCCGGAGCCTCACCGCAACCCTGGGTAAGTATTACTAGTAATTAAACTCTTGATAGAGGTGAGGGAATTAGGATACAGAAAGGGACAGCTACTGTTCCAAAGTCACACAGAAAAGAAGGGGTAGGATCTTTGATTCAAACCCAGCACTGCCCCAGGTGTTTGTAAGACCTCTAGATGATCCATGGAAAATTCCTGACCTCAGAAGTTATGTAAACAAATACCTTGCCTGTGTTTTAAGCTGATTGGAAATTCCTCAAACAGCGCAGAGCCCCTGATTCCTTTGCCTGCTCCTGCTCTGTCCAAATGTGCTGGGGTCCCACCACCCAGCTCAGGAATCACTGCAGCATCTCCCAGCTGCCAGTGGAGACTGGGGTTCACAGCCCACCACCCGCCACACCTGGCTTCCCCTGGGCAAAGCAGTGGGCCGGAGATCGTGTTAGCAAACGCAGACCTCCCCCAGCAGCAGAACTCACCGGCTGGGGCTGCTAAAGAGCTCCCCCCACGCAGATCTCAAACCTGGAGATAAATGACCTGCAAAAATAGAACAAAGGCAAGGTGGGGTGGGACAGGCGTGGGGCGCGAAGGTGAGGCTAAAAGGGAAGAAAGGCGCACAGCAGAGGGATGGGGATGGTGAGGCCTGTGAGGAGGAACAGAGAGGACTGACTCTGAAACGATTTACACGCATCGTGCCATGGATCTTGATGGCAATGCCTGTCAAATTAGAAAGACAACCCTTGGAAGAAAGATGATAATGAGGACTTTCAGTCTGTGGGAGGGGAACTGAAATCAGATCCAATAACCTAAAGAGCTTGTTTCCCCCTGGGAAGCTTGAAGGCTTAATTAAAGAATGTTTGTAAAGCTTGAAAGATTCTCGGAAAAACATACCCAGGGAGAAGTAAGAGGTCACAGAATTGACTACTCAACCCTGGTGTTGTCAGCAGGTCTTTTCCCCCTCTTGAAGCTCACCAGATTTTTGCTGGAGTCAAACTTTGGGCTGCTAAAGTACTTTCTTTGAACATGGATCTCTTTACCAGAGAGCAAATGTCTTTACCCACCTCAGCTCCCTCCCTGCCTAACTTATCCACCTCTGGCTGTAATTTAAATGAAAGCAACAAGTCCTTTGCAAGTAACATTGACAAGGAAAATTCTATTCAGCCTGGCTGTCCTGGCATTCTGTCCTTCATTTTCCTCCTCTCCCAGGAAAACACTCCCAAACTTCATTCTGTGTAAAATGACATCAAAAGAAGCCACTCAAATCAGCACCTGATCAGCAATTAAATGTGATCCCAAAAGTGTGAAAAGGCTGAACTTGGTACATTGATGTACATGATAATATGATAAATGTCAGAGCCCAGAGCCTCATTAATGTCCCCAGGCCCTGTTCTCTGAGTCCTGAGAAGATCGCTGACCTTTAAAATCACCCTGATTAGCAAAACCTCTCACATCTCCCAGCCGGGGCATCCCATTCTCACCACACCTTGGAAACTGACATGGGAAGCACTGTATGGCAGCCGGTGAGAGAAGAACCTGGGGCTAAATGCCGGGTGGTCTTCTTGGGGGCAGCCGGACCTGCGCAAAGCAGGACTGCAGAGAGTGGGAGACCGGCACGGGCAGTCATCTCTCTTGTTCAGGCTTTTGTAAACTCACCTTGTAACTGCAAATACCTTTGCCAGATAATCGGACCCAGTCCTGAAACCCTCAGCCCAGGGTCCCACTGAGAGTATACAAATAAACCCAAGAGCAAGAACCCAGGCCCCCCTGGACCTTACCCACGCACTGCTTTATCCGTGGATGGCTTCTGGAAGAACAGGTTGTAGCGTGGTGGCAGGTGGCTGGTCCAAGAGTCAGCCCGGACTCCAGCGCAGGGAGGGGCCAGAGAGGCAGCTGTGAGTGCTACCAAAGCCCCTTAGAATGGCAGTTCTGGAGCTTCGTCCCCCCCTTTTATGGCTAGAGCCTCCCCCTGTCGCTCAGCCCTCGCTGAGCACAGGCTGCTCAGAGCCAATGGGGAAGTAAGTAGCTCAGAGCAGTCAGAGCACAGAGCCCCAGGCCCTTCCACTCAACTCCCGCCCAACACAATAGCTTCTCTTCTTGCTGTGGAGGAGGGAGCAGCCGGTGGTGAGTGGGGGTGGATTCTGGGTGTAGTGCTGTTTGTCACTTGAAATCCGGCCACTTCAGTGTTTGTTTGATACATTTCCAGGAGAATGTCACAGGGAAGAGGAGACAGAGGTAGGGGAAAGGAGAGCCAGGAAGAGTTAGAGAAAGACGGGGAGAGGGAGAGAGTGAGGGGGCGACAGTCAGAGGAGTCAGGCAGCCAGATAGATACAGAGACAAATGGAGAGACGCAGAGTTGGGAGCGGAAAGGGGCAGTGTCACGGAACCAGGGAGCGGTGAGGCAAAACGGGGAAAGAAGAGAAAGGCTTAGACACAGGCAAGAGCATGTCAGGCAGGGGACACGTAGAGGGACAGGTATAACTAGAGAGTCAGCGGTGGGGCATAAGGAAACCAAGAAAGGAGACAGACTCAAAACACAGGGACAGACAGGTACAGCAACGGTGGGAAGCTGGGGAGGTCTTGACGATGGCAGAGAGAGGGATCCGGGAGGCAGCAGGCACGTGCGCTGACCCACATCGGAGCCCATGTGTGCTGGGGTGTTTCTGTGTGTATTTGCCACAGATGCCAAGCGACTCCAGTACACGCTGAGCAGCGCCAGGCACTCCAGCCCTGGCAGGCACACAGCCCCACAGCCTTGGCTGGCGGCAACACAGAATGAAATCCCCCTCAAAATATGGGCTGCGATGTGCCTTTGTGAGGGCCAGGTGGGGGTCGCCCGCCTTCTGTGCCCTGGGCCAGGCCCGCAGTGGGCGGAAGGCTGCACTCTGCATGGCTGCAGGACCCCCCCCCCTTCACACAGGGGTATTTAAGTTGGGAAGAAAACAAGCTTCTCTCTTTGGCTGGCAGCAGCCAAGTGGTCCATAGAGGTAGGCACAGCCATCAGGAGCCGGCAGGGCTGCCCATCTTCTGGTACCTTGGCTGCACCACACAGTGAGCTGAAGTTGTGGAGTTTAATCCCCACGACCTGGCCAAGTGGTTAATGTCTCCTCCATCCTGCAGGTGAGGAAACTGGGGCTTGAGGGCTGAGAATTGTACCTGTGATCCAGGAGCAAGCCAGTCATTGAGTCAGCATGGAAACCCAGATTCGTCTGACCCCAAGGTTCTTGCTCACTGCCTGACCTGACCCTGGGCAGAAAGATTTCAATGAGCAGCTGCTTCTGCCCTGGTTCGTTCTCTGGCACTTGGTCTCTCCACCTATCTAGTGCAGAAGACAACAACACCTAATAACACCGGTTTGATTCTACACTCTGCCACAAGGCAGTGGAGAGACCTTAGCTAAGTGAATAACCCTGGTCTCAGTTTGCTCATCTGTGAAATGGGCCAAGATTGCATCCAGCTCTTACGAGAGTGAGATAAGGACCAGGCACCAGCACTTGACTCAGTAGCGCCAGGTGAGCGCCATTGCTCCTATCCTTGTGGCCACTGACTCTGGCCCAGCTCTGACACCATCTCACTTCTCCAGGGCCTCATCCCCACGCCCCCACACAGGGGTCATTATGGGGATGACAGAAAGGGCCATTTTCTGAGCACCTATGTGTCCAACATGGCCACATGTTGCACTGCCTCCTCACAAAGCAAAGCTGTGGTGTGGCTGTCACAGGCAACACCAGCCTCAGGAGACAGCATGAGTTCAGAGGTGAAGCCACCCCAGGAGAAGGGGCCCTGTCCCTCACAGCTCCTTCAGCCTGGAAATGGGTCCTTGCTTTTTCTAAGTCTCACTTTCCAGCCTCTCTGCTTGCTTTGTCCAGATCACACACAATCTCTGCCAGGCTGAGGCAAAGGACGTCCTCAGACCTGGGTGGAAGCCTCCGCCTCAGTGCCAGGTGGCCACAGCCCCACTGCATCTGTGCTTTCTACCTGTGCCCTGGAGGAAGTGGTGTGGTCTGTTCCCTGTCACCAGGAATGGGCTGCTTCTTTGCCCCCAAGGCCAAATCCTCACAGCAATTACTCTCAGTCCTCCTTATCCCACACCCCAAGTTCTGCTTCCACAAGCTCTTGGCAGTAACCTCGGAGTAGATAAAGACTCTAACAGACAGGCCCGAGGGCTCCCCTGGCTGGAAGTCAGCAGGTACTGGGAGAAGAGAGGAGTCAGGTGCCCTGGGCTCTTCTTCTCCACAAAGAGAAGTAAGGACAGCGAGGTGGACGCTTTCACGGTGATCCCGCTCAAACCAGCACTTGTGCGCGCGATGGCCTTCACCCCATTGTCGTCAGTCTCAAGAACAAACGATTTATGCCTCTGCTTTTCCTCTCCTGCAGTGCCCTTCATCTGCGCGCATCACATACACACGCTCATGCAGGCACGTAAACGCAGCCACACACACATATGCACACGCACACACACACTTGCATGCCCAAGAGAGCCAGGAACAGCCTCCTCCTTAATCCTGGGAACCTCAACATAAAACTCATCCGTTTCTTGGGCTCAGTGACACTGGGGGTGCAGTGCACCCCCCCCAGGCAGCAGCACAGGGATGAAGGCCCTTGGGCTCAGTCAGGTTCACTCAAGGCTGGGCCCTACAGCGCTGCTTTCCTGTTGTGTGACAATAGATGGACCCTTGGCCTCCCTGAGCTCCTGATTCACCATCTGAGCACAGGAGCAAGCTGCAGGCATGGTGCACTCCTCCCTCCTGCTCAAGGTCCCGAGATCTCCAATTCCGGCCCCGGGGAGCAAAGAGGCAAGAATAAAGAGAAGGATGTGGTGAAACAGCCAGGCCCCCAAAGCAGCCCACTAAGAAGGATTCAGGGTGAGCACAGCAGAAGATAGGAAGGTAGAATAAATAAAGCCAGCATTTAGGTTTTTTTAAAAAATTAGATATAGAATTAGTACATATTAGTTATACAGGAAAGTGCTTTCATTCTTACAAGCGTGCGGTGCCCCTTGACCATTTCCACCCCTCATTTCCGTCCCCCTTGCTTATCCCTCCCCGTCTGTCTCTCCCATTTGTTCCCTTCCTTTTCCCTCATAATCTTCCTCCTGTGATTTCTCTCCTTTCCATTCCCTCAATATTTGTATTCCCGAGTCTGATTTATTTTGATTAACATAATGGCTAGTCCCACCCATTTTCTTACAAATGACATGCTTTCCTTCTTTATGGCCAAATAGTACTCCATTGTGTATCTATGTCACACTCTCCTTTCTCATTCACCTGTTGACCATCCCCCAGGCTGTTTCCATGGCATCGCTGTGCCTTGCCGTGAGCCCTTTACATTTCCAACCACTCTGCAGTGAAGAGGGTTCCTAGGTCTCCCTGACAGGTGAGGACACAGAGCCTGGAGAAATGAAGTCAATTCCATAAAGCCATGCGGTTGGAGAGTGGCAACACAAGTCTTACCCTCGAGTCTCAGCTGTGCCTGGCTCTTGTCTCAGGCACAAATCTGCTGTCTTCTCAACTCACCTGTGACCCTGGGAAGGCAGGGGCAGAGGGCGTGGATCACTCAGGACTTTGGTGATATTTCTTCCCTGTTCTTGATCAACTTCAAGTTTCCTGAGTCAATTTTCATGCATGGTGTGTCCATGTGCATGCCAGAGGCCCCCTGGGGCCCAGGTGGGGAGACCCCAGACCCCACCACCCACCCGTGTTTGTTGGAAGAGTGAGGGGAGGCAGCAGAGGATAGAAACTGGCTCTCCAGGTGGATGAATCGCCGGCAGATGTGGAGAAGCAGGTTACTCATCTCCACCCGGTCCCTGAGCGTCTCTCCATGCCTCGATGTTGGTTATGCAGATTCAAATCCAGCGTGACTCCTGTTCTTCCCGAGCTCATAATCCCACAGAAGATGTATGCAGCCATCCAAAGCTACCGAATAGACGCAAAAGCAAAGCAATGCAAGACACAGAAGCAGCAGAGATTAACCCTGTCTCGGAATGTAAGGAACATTCAAGAAAGACTCCCTGAAGAGGTAACATGAGAGGTGGGTTTTGAAGGATGAATATGAGTTTGTCAAACAAAGAAAAGTTTCCCAATACACCTCAAAGAACCAATGTTGAAGATGTGGAGAAACTGGAAACCTCATGTAAAATGGTGTTGCCACTGTAGGAAAAATTCTGGAAGTTCCTGAAGATGTTAAACATAAAGTTAACCATACAGCCTAGCAATTCTACTCCTTGGTATAAACCAAAGAGGACTGCAAATAGACCATGATGGGGCCATCCTTGAAGAATGATCTTCCCTGCTAGTAACAAAAACCCAAGTAAGTTGTCTTGAAACAGGAGGCCGTTTGTTGTTAAGAGGTCTGCAGTCCCTGGGTTGGCCTGCGGGTCCACAAGCCCCTTGGGAGACTGAATCACTTGGGAAAGTCCCGAATCCTTTCCTTCCTTCTCTCCCACAGCATGTGTTCTTGGCTTTCGTCGTTGGGCTTGTTGCTTTCTGATTCCCTGACTGCAGTCCGAAGCATCAGGTGCTCAGGCAACCTTACTCCAGCTCAGAAGGTGGGGAAGGGAGAGACTGCAGGGCCTGCCCTGTGCTCTCGGTTCCTTTGATCAGGGCAGGCCATCTTCCGAGAAACCCCTCAGCAGCTTTGCCCCCCTCTGCTAGTCACATGACTGTCCCTAGCTGTGAGGAAGTCTGAATAAATGACATTCTGCCTTTCTGGGCCTTTAGAGTAGGAAGCCAGGCTTGCAATTGTTGGGAGCAGAGCCAACCCACCCCACCTGCTACAATAAGAACTTTGCTGTATTCCCCTGACCACAATTCAGACAGAGACCAGCAGCTGAGCCATGCACTGGAAGTGGAGAGAGCATCCAGTTCCCCCAGGCAAAGCTTCTTTTCGCTCCTATTTTGCCCCAGCTGCTCCTGCTGGCTCACAGCTTTCTGGCTCCTGGCTAACAGTTACTGTCTATCTCCTGGCATTGGCCTCCCTGCTAAGTCACCTCTGCGTGCTATCTCATTTAACCCACACACAAAACCAACAAGGTGGGTGCTATTGCCATTTTCATCTGCTGGAGAAAGAAATTAAACTTGGAGAGATAGTGACTTGGCTAAGGTAGCACGGTGGGCTCGTGTGGCATCAGGACTTGCAGACCCTTCTAGTTCTGAATTCTGAGCCCCTTGCTGCTCTGGCACACCCACCCATGATGTCCCTCCACTTGTTCAGCTGTTTTGGAGCAACCTGAACAAGAATTTGACCCAAATCACTGTGGCAAAGACAAGGGTCACCAGTTTCCTGAGCACCTGCTACACCCCAGGTGCCAGGCTGCAGGCTTCACATTCACAAGCACAAGTCAGGAACATGCTTTTGATCTCTAGTGCCGGGGGCCCCATCGGTGAGCTGTGGTCTACAGCTGCTTGGTCTAGATTTCACTGAGCCATGACATAAAAGAGATTTTGCCCAAATGAAAAGTCAGAGAAACCCTAAGTTTGAAATCACTGCAGTGTAAACACAGTCATCGCATATGGAATCTCTATGAAATGCTAGGCGCATCTTCCAAATGATCTGCTTCAACCTCATCACAATGCTGCGGAACGCACATCATTCACCCACTTTTCAGATGAGGAAACAGAGCTCAGTGTCACTGGCTTGAGCTCACACAACCAGTAAGTGGGGGAGTTAACACATGAACCTCAGATTGTCTCAAAGCCAAGGCTCTTTCTTCTCATCAAGCTGCCTCTCCTGAGCCACCAGTCCTGGAATTTCACAGCAATATCCTGGGCATCAGCAGGAGAACAGATGCACCCAGAGGTCCTGTATATTTGATATGAAATGCGATCCTGATCTAAGAGTTGCTCCCTCATCCTGTGAGTGCACTTGGAATAACAGTGCCTCTTATCAACTGAGCTGCTTCTTTGCCAAAGGGGAAGCTTAAATTGCTTTTTCCTGAGTCCATGAATCTTCCAGTTTCTTCCAACTCCTATCCAACTGACAAGTTGTGGCATTTTTTCTCTATTCTTTCTACTAAATAGGTTGAGTACCTACTGGGGGCCAGGTTCTCTCCCAAACACTCAGATGCATAGCTGTGAAGACCCAGCGCTGGCCCCTGGTGGGGCTAATAGGAGGTAACCAGTTAATTATAGTACCACATAGAAAGATCTGTGTAGCATAACTGTGAAATCACAGAGGGGAGGTATTCAAGTCAGCGTGGTTGATATGGGAAGTCATCCTAGAGCTGGACACTGGGGCTGAGTTTTAAAGGCGAAGTAGGAAAGCTCCATGATGATCAGTCAATATTCCATGCACAAGAAGGAAACCATCCGTGGCCTTGTGAAGCAAAAAAAAAAAAAAAAAAAAAAGGATTTAATCCTCAAGTTTCTATCCTTAAAGATAGAAACTTGAAAAAATGCTAGGGAAAAGGGCTATCGAAGAAGTAGTCTGGGTCTCCAGGAATGACTCCCAGAACAGTGCATGACCATCTGACCGCAGTTCAGAAAGTAGCAAACAGGACACTCTCCCTCCTCTATAAGATGGTGAGTTCAAGAACTTACTGCCATGCTAGGATCAGGAGATCTGCAGGCTAGGACCAAGGAGTCACTATGTCACCATTACAACCGCCCTCAGCACCCACAGTGGTGGGCACCAGACTCTGAGATGCTACTACAGAGCACCCCATCCTCACCTTCGTGACTGCTTTTGCTAGAGAAGGGCCCGAACAGCACAGAGACACCTCTGTTCCATTTCCATCATCTAAACCTATTCAGGCCTAACTCACCAACAGCACTTGATTCACATCCAGAATTCTAGCTGCAAAGGAAGCTGGGGGAGAGCGTTCAGCTTCATCTCTGCAGTGCAAGAGGGCAATGAGAGATGAGAGAGAGGGAGATGGGATGGGGGCTGAGGGCTGGGCCCGCACATCTGTGTACTTGGGGAGGAAAGAAAGGAGTCCTAGGTTGGTGGACCTGACTTGAACGTCCTCTTCTGCCCTCATGCAGAGGCGGCCTCCAGAACTACACTCCCAGGACCTCTGTCCCGAGGCCCATGCTGTCACATCAGGAAGAACTGCTGAGCAGGGACCCCAATTCTCATTATCCTGATGGGGAATCCCTAAGTCTCAGAGGGAGGAGTTTAAGACCGGACAACCACAGGGCCAAACTCAGCCTAGAGCCTGGTTCTGTCCTTAGGCATCCTGAACCCTCTTCTTCCCACTCTGGGGCTTGGCGGGAGGCCAGTGCGGGTGAGACAGTGCAATCTGGAATGGTGGAACTGCAGAAACAGACCTGCACTTCCTTCCTGGCTCCACCCCCCAACTGTGCTGCTGGGGCAAGTTTCTCTCTGAGCCTCAGCCGCCTCCTCTGTGTGGTGGACATGATGGTAGCACAGAGCTGAGGTGAGAGCGGCAGGTAATGTATATAAAAATTGGATAATAGTTGCTCTGTCGTGGGAGCGAGCTCTACAATATCATTGTGAATTTATAAGCTGCCATTATTATTAACAGTAACCAATGTTCCCCTAAGTCAAGATGAAAATTTTAAAGGTTTTATATGTGGCTTAATCTTCATTTCCTTTTCTATCCCTACATCATTAGCAGCATCAAAAGAAATGCGCTGTGACTGCTTCCCTCACCCTAGTGTATCCGTAGCCATGATTCTTAACTGAACACCTGGGGTTCATCTTCTTCTAGAGGTCCTCTAAATATACCTCCGGAAACCCACAAGTCCCCACATACCCACATATAGTCACACCAAACATACTCATACATGCATGTCCCACAAAGAACACACAGGCATCATCAAATACATAGACCCTTACCAGCACTTACTCAGTCTCACACATGAACTCACAGAAGCACAGCCACCACCCTCTGCAGACACACACACACAAAGCAACCACACAGCACCCACACAAACACATCTCCTGATGTGCACACATCCCCCTCTCCCAGCTTTGTGACACATTCAGGAATATTGTTTTCAGGGGATGGAAGGAGCTGGAAGCTCTGTTTCTCACTTCCCTTTGAGTATCTGGCCAGTGTCTGCCCGAGTCCTGGAGGAAGCCTTCATCCGTCTAAAGCTGAGCTTTCACCCTGGGTCTCATCTCTGATAAGATAATTAATTTTCCATTATAGCTTCTCTCTCTCTATGAGTCATCTTTACAAGTCTCTATAATAGTGGCATTTAAGAAGGGAACTTTCTGAACACCCAAATCCCTCCAGAAAGGTTCAGCTTCTTTAGTGAAGCATTTACAGGCCGGGGGAGGTGCACAGAGCACCGTGGTTTCCACATCGGAAAGAAGTAAGTGGGAGGGAGTATCAGACAACTTCACGGCGCAGATCATTGTTTAAATAAAACCCCCAAGGGGCTCCTTGGCAGCGTTAGAATCACTCTGTGCCTCTATGAAGGTGTCACAGAACAACTTCTCTGCTTTCCTCTGCTTTATCAGTGAGGAATGTAGTTTAATCCTGGCATTTGACCTGGGTTCAAATCCAATCGGTCATTTCTGGGCTGTGTAAATCTGGGCAAGTTTCTGGGCAACTATCCAAATAGTTGGGTTTTAATCAATAAACGGTAGTAATTAAGAGCAAGGAAGAGCCCCAGAATCAGAATACCTGGCTCTGTCCCTAATTGGCTGTGTGATCTTTGGCAGCCTACAGAATCTCTCTGGGCTTCAATTTTCTTGTCTGTGAAGTGGGAATAATAACAGCACTTACTTCATAGGATTCTTACAAGCATGAAATTAGTACACTTAAAACACCATAGAGAAGTCAAAGTGGGATTGTAGCATGGAAAGAGTAGAGCTATCAGGTGCTTCTATTACCAAAATTGGTTCTATATATGCAAGAGATTGATCAATGATTTTTTTTTAAAGTCAAACTAATGAATTGCATGCTTGAGATCCAAGAAAACAATCAGAACTAAAAAGGGCTTTGGGGGTTGACAGAGTTGGGACTAAGGCCTATTTTATCTCTTAAGCACTCTCTGAGCCAGGGCAAGTCACTTCACCTCTCCAAATTTCTGTTTCTCCTTTGTTAAATGAATAAATGGGAACTCTGCTAACACCACAAAAATGCTGAGGAGCCTACAACCCATAAGATGAGTGGATACATTCTTCTGTACCCTAAGACCAGCAGAGAGGGGCTCCTCACTGCTTGGCAGGATTGTGCTCCAGTCTTGGGACTCTCCTCATCAGAGCAGCTATGCCCCACCACTTCATGGAGTTGACATGAAAATTAAATGAGGTTCTTAGAGAAGATGCCAAGAATGTGAGCTCCTTTGCTCACACTGTCTGGCAGGAATTAGCCCATACTCTCTCCTCTGAGTAGAGGTGAGCTGGGCCTCACTGGTGTGGGCTTCTGGAGCACCTGTCTCTTAAGGTGTGGCCCAGGTGGACCAAGGTCATTTCTCATCTTACAAGATGCCTAGGAAAAAGGTGGCTTTTTCTCAAATTTTGCCACTTGTGGCTTCTAACTTGAGATATTCCAGTCCCATCGGGTGATTCCTTCCCTTTTTCCTCAGCAACTAGACCTGAGATTGGCACCCGACAGTGATCTTTCAGTACCTAGTACCTAATTTTAGATATGTTGGCTGAATAGAAACTATACATTTCTAGTTCCTATTGGCCATTATGTGTTAGATTTTTGCACATAGTGAGCTTTATAAAGTCAAGAGCTTTTCCTTAATTACCTCTGTGTCCTAGTGGCATATAGTGCTGTGGTTTATCGATGGCAGGTACAGCACACCTGTCATCTTGTAGGTGTAGTGCTCTCCTATTCCAAGCAACTAGCTCTGTCCTCCTCAGGATGTACAGGATCCAAACCTTTCTAATGTTTCCTTCCATAAATCTGCTCCCCTCATGTTGGCCTCCTTAGTGTCCCTTGAATATGCCATCTTGTTACTACTCAGGGGCTTGGCTACTGTTGTTACCTCTGCCTGGAATGCTGCGAATAGGTCTCATTTTCTTGATTGAGTCACATTTATGCTCAAATATCACCTCAAAGTGTTTCTTGTGATCGCTTTATCTAAAAGACTATTCCCTACCATTATCTCCCCTCTTGCCTGGGATTATTCTACACATGCACTTATAATTTGCCCTTTCTGCTAGAATGTAGATTCAAGAAAACCACAGACCTTGGCTTTCTTGTTTGTGACTGTATCTTGAGCTCCTATAATTGTTTCAGGCCGTGGTAGGCACCCAATAAATATTTATAGGAGGAATGAATGAATAAATATATTATTACATCGGTGCTAGTCAAAATGAATCCCTAGCCAATTGGAACACTCACCCAGCTCCAGCCTATTCATCCCAGACCCTGCCCATCTCTTCCCCCACACCTGGCCATTCTGACTCAGCGCTTCCTACAACTTGGGTGACAGACACGGATGAAATCAGCTGAAGGAATTGTCTATCGCTGATGACATTTCCTTGCCCAGAAACAGACTGTGGGAGGAGCTTTCCAGTTTTCCAGAACGCGTTCGGTAGGGATGTACAGGGCTAAAGATTCGAAGCACCTTTCCCCCTACTGTATCATTCTGTGTAGTTATTTAAAACACCTGTCTGCTCAGTGTTTCCGGCTAGTAAGAAATGCCAAGTGGGGACAGCTGAGGAAAAGAAATATCAGAGTTGGATTCCAAGAGACAGAAGAATGAAGATGTCACTAATAACCGGTGAAAAGTTGGCTTATTCTTCCTCTGTCTGCTCACTTCCCCTGGGCTGCATTTTCTGCCTCACCACCTGCGCTGCCTCATGCGGAGAAGCAGGAATTTGCTTTTCAGCACCGCGGACAGCGACCCGCTGGCAGCTAAGGAGAAAGAAGAAGCCAGAACGTGGGGCATTCAAGCAGCCAAACAAATATTTACTGAACATATCCCGGGGCCAGGCACACCAGAGAATATAGAGATTTATGTGGTCTTGACCTTTAAATAACTTAATCTCTTCAAGTCGTCAACATCCTTAGACTTATAAAGCTGGGAAAAGGCCCCAAGCCTCTTAATAGTGGAAAGTGGGGGGAATCAAAGGGAAAAATGGTTGCTTTTCCCACAGTTATTGAATTTCTACTGTGTGTTTGCCTGTGACACCTAACGTTCTCACTAGGCTGCCACGCTCAAAGAAAATAACCACTGCAATATCCCATTCGTGGCTCTATCTCAAGGCACACTGCCTGGCACAGAGGTGACAGTCAATAGTTTTTGAATGGATGTATGGATAAATGAAGTTGAATTTCCTTTACAAGCCTTATCTTATTTTTTTCTTTTTAATCTTATGTTGCACATAAGAAGCTGAGGCTCTGTGAAATACTTTCTTGTGACCAGTGAAGTAAGTTAAAATCCAGAGCCACTTGACTTCATGCTGGGCTGCCAATCAGAGTCACTTTCTAGAGCACTCTTGGAATCTAGAAAAAGTGATAACCTGTACTGGGAGTAGTGGCCCACACTTGTAATTCCAGTACTCTGGGACACTGAGGCAGAAGGATCAAAAACTTGAGCCCAGCCTGGGTAATTCAGCAACTTACAGAGACTCTCTCTCTGTCTCTCTCTGTCTCTCTCTCTCTTTATTTAGTGCAAAGGCCCTAGGTATATTTCCGAGTACTGAAAAAGAAACCCAACCTTAGTTAAATCATGTGTTTCTTCTAACCTCAGTTTTGTCCTAAGTATAATGAGGCTTGCAGCAAGCTTGAGGGAGCTTCATCCCAAATCCTTTGCAGTTGAACAAGGGTACCAGCAGGGGGCGCAATGAGATGAATTGAAGACATACTCCCCTTGCCTCTGCAGGGCGTCCAAATGAGAAGTGTATAGATATCGCCACAGACCTTGGGGTCCTTTTTCATCTTCCTGTTCTAACCAGTGTGTGCGCAAGCAGCACAGGCTCTCTTCTTTTTAGAGTACAACAAATGAACTTCAACCTCTCTTGAGAAGTGCGTCAAGAGACAGCCCCAGGATACAGAGACTATGGAGTGAGGCTGCGGTGACTTATTGCCCAGGACCCCACTGGTTGAGTAACTTTGGACAAAGCCTCCAGCAAAGATAACTGTTTAAATGGCTGCAGCAGCGGAAAAATCAGTTTGGCTGATTGATGTCCTGGGTATCTAGTTAGTGGGTGGCTTCCAGCCATAGCTCTGCCTCAGGTCCCAGAATTACTCCAATAAGAGATCTGCTCATCTCTGACTCTTCCGGAGGCCAGGGAAAGGGGGCTGAATCAGCTCTCTCATGAGCCTGATTGGAATTTAATGGGGACCAGTGGGTATTTGCTCACTGAGGGCAATGTGGGAAGAGGAGCAGATCTATCAGGCTTGGCAGAAGTGCCTGGCACCTGCCTGTGGGTGTAGAGGGAGAAATAAAATCAGGAAAGAACTGATTGCACAGTGAATGTCTTTCAATTATTTGAAAAGAATGCAAATCAAATGTGTCATAAAGTCTGCTTCTCAAACCAAGTCCTTGCCATTGAAATCTATATTGACCAAGAAATGTCCTCAGATTGAAGGACAGTAACAGGCAGTTTGGGAGAGGCTGTTAAGAAGCCTAATCCACAGGAGGCATCTGGGATATTTGGAAGAAAGCAGGCTCCATAACTAGCCAGACCTTGGTTCACATGTGGCTCTGCCATTGACCACTTGTGGGACATGGATCAAGTTGCTTAATCTTTTCTAACTCAGTTTATTCATCTGCAAAATGGAAAAATACTAAGAATATCTACTCTTCCAGCTCTCTGATCCTGTGTGATAAGCCACGTTAACACATCATAGCATGTCAAAACTATTGTTTTACTATCTTCACAGAGTTTTAGGTCAGAGATTCAGACAGGACATGGTAGGTATAGCCCATCTCTGCTGCATAGTGTCAGTGGGCTCAGGTGGGAATACTTCAGATGGCTGGGGGTTGCAGTAACCTGGGCGGCTGGGGCTTCTTGACTTTCACAGTCCCAAGGGTCACAGTAATCACAAGCCCAACCACATTAAGGAGAGTGGCTATAGACCTTACCTCTAAATGGAATGAGTATCAATTTGCAGCCGTACTTTGAAACTACCACACCTACCATGCATGAATGTCATAACAATTGTTACAGTTTAGACCAAGAATGTTCTGCTGAAGCCTCATGTGCTCAGAAGCATGGCTTGTCAGTGACTGAACTATGGGGGCACTGCAGCAAACTTGTGGCTTCAGAGGAGGTCGGGCCTGGTTAAAAGTGGGCCACTGGGGGCGTGACCTGGAAGGATGTATCACCCTCCCTGGCTTCTCACTTCTCTCTCTCTCTGCTTCCTAGCCACCATAACATGAGCAGGTTTCCCCTGCTCTGCCCCTTACCATGCCCACAGTTCCTGCCTCAGAACCAGCCAACCAAGAGCCAAAATAAACCTCTGCTCCTTTAGGTAGCAAGTGGCAGGTGTTTGGTCCCAGCCATGAAGAATGTGACTAAGACAACCCTTAAATACATGCCAATGACTTGACACAGCTACTTTTGTTTCCTCAGGCGATCAAATAGATCTTTGTGAGAGCTGGTAAGTATTCTTAGGTAAAGTGTATAACTCCTTATCACGGTCCACCTGGCCTTGTACAATCTGGATCCAGCTTCTCCAGCCTCTTTTGCTCCATCTCCTCTCTCAAATGCCTCACCATTGGTCTCCCTTCAGTTACTTGAAGACATCATGCCCCTTCCCACCAGCCAAGCCCTTTGGCCCTGCTGCTCCCTCTGCCTGGAGCACTCCCTGCTCACTTCACTCTCTAGGGAAAATCACGTGTACTTTGGGCAGCTCGAAGGCTTAATGACACTATCTCTGATTCTCAAGACTACATCATGTCCCTCTTTTATGTGGCATTAGAGTAATAGGTACTTTCCCATCTTGGTATGGACCACAATCACTGTGCCATTATTTCCTTACTGTCTGTCCCTTAATGTCCACTTGACACCATCACATTAACTGAAGGGCAGGAACCCAGGTCTGCTTTATGTCCTCAGTACCTTACACAAGGCTTGGCACACAGTGGGTGACCAATAAATATTTGGTGAATAAATGAATGAAGGGATGATTAGGACACCCAAGTTTTTAATGTTTGGATTTAAATCATATTTGCTAATAGTAATCATATTTGTTTATTAGAGATCTGATTGGTTTTGATGTTGGTAGGGGGTTTATTGAAATTCAGGGAGAACTTTCTAAATTTGGGGTACACCTTTGAGGAATTTGGGGAGGACTTACTCATCCTCATTTTGGCTGTTACAACCAGTACTTCCTGGGACAGCAGAAGAGAATTGAGTGCTGAATTCTTTAACGAACAAAAACAATGTCTGCGCATAAACAAATAATTTAACCATGGAATCATATACACTTAACACATACTGTGTGCTAGGGACTGTGCAAGGCAGGAAGAATACAATGACAGAGACAAAGTCTCTGTTCTCATAGACCTTGGAGTCAAATAAGAGAGAAAGGCTGGACATAGATTCCTAGAAATAGTGTAAGTTCTGATAGAGGAGTCCCAAGACCTGTCAGGGTACAGGGCTGGCTCCAACTAACCTGTCCCAGAGTCATGTGGGAAGGCTTTATTGAGATGATATTCCCAACAAAGACCTTAAGCCTGTACAGATATTAGTGAAGGAAAGAAGGAGGTGGTTAGGTGGGTCCAAGAATGGGCAAGGCATGTAGGGAAAGGGCTAAAGGATAAAAGTAGCCTGGAAGTGGAAGACCAGTGTGAGTGAGGTGAGGTGAAGGGTAGGCGGGAGTCTCAGGATTAATGGAGTTGTGTTTTATCCAAATGGCAATGGAAAGTCTCCGAAGGGTTTAAAGTATGGGGCAATGAGGCTTCACTGTGGAGGTTATGTGAGGAGACTCAGGAAGCAGGAAGCAAGCAGAAGACTGATCGTCATTCAGGCCCAAGAGAACAGGGCCTGGACTTAAGAGCGATGGTGCAGTAAAAAGAAGCTGACAGGTTCCAGGGATATCTGGGAAGAATAATGGTGACTCACAGGGAGTGGAGGAGAGGGAAGTCAACACGGACTCTGGAGGGCTGCACTGGGCACCCGGATAGGAGGGGCGGCAGAGCCCCAGGAGCAACAGCACATTTTGGGAGGGGAAGGTGAGAAATTCAGCTTTTGACATGTGGGTTTGAAGTACCAATGAACATCCAAGTGGAAATGTTATGCTCGACCCAGAATATCCTGGGCTTGGAATTCGCCCAAGAACTTAGCTGTATGAAGTGGAATAGAGTCATGAGGAAACTCAAAATCTCACTTAATCTTAATTCCCAAAATCCAATCTGTTTTCCCAGTGATCAACTCAGAACCCATATAATTTTCAGGACTTGCTCTGTGGCATAAAGAGAATATGGTATGAGAAATTGGAAAATAGAGAGTCTCACTGGTCCTGGGAACCAGTGAGCTTTCATTCTATAGATGCATTTAAGCACAGGCTTCAGAGAGGTGTCATAGAAAAGGCTCAAGTGCTACGTAAGGCACAAGATCAGGAGATCTTGAAGGACTCTGAGGGCTCTGATCTTTACTTACTGTAAGCGCGTACCTGCCACTTTAGCAACAAGCCAAAACACAAACAAAAAACTGTCGTTGTGTCAGTTTCCTCATCTGCAGAAGAAGGTGTGAAGTAATGATTTCAAAGAACCCTTCTAGCTTGACAAGCACAACTGTTTTGTCAAGAGCCTCCTTGTGGATTGATCCAAAGGGCCCTTCTCAGCTCTTATCTTGACCGATTCCCCCATAAGTATTTTATGTGGTTAATTATTTTCTGTTTCTTGACTCATTCTCTGCAGGACTTTAAAGAAAGAACTTTCTATTTTTCTAAGCTTACGCTTCTTCATGAACTTCTCAGAGTAAGTTTCCTCCTTCTTCCGTCTTTGACACACTCTTATTCCAACCTCATTCACCATGATGGCTTCTGTACACAGCAGATGCTCATGTCTCAGCCAGAAGTCTTTCACTAGAGAGGTAGTAGAGGAAACTTGAACTTACCTGAATTAAGAAATACGGAAAGTATGGCTCAAACAACTGAAAAATTTTTTTTTTTTTTTGTAAGCTGCCTTCTTTTATCTTTAGTAGAATTTAAATAGATAAGGGTCCACACATTTGTACAGAAGGATTGTTCTGTGTTCTGAAAACCTCAAACACTTGCACAACTTGGTAAAAGCTATGGCTTGTCTTTCTCACAGAAGTCTTTCAGAGGCTGGGCCTGTAAGCTGCAAGCTTTGACATCCTTGCTTGCTTTTGGTCTTCTGCTGTTTCTCAGAATCCTTCCCCTCCGCTAGGGTTGTGTCGCATTGCTGGTGTGCCTTTCTTCTTGGTGTAAACAACTGAAAATTTCAAGCATGAGTACAGTTTGACAAGAGGCTCCATGAACCCTCCAGCCTGCTCATTCCCAGCCTCTCATGGCTCTTCTTCCTCTCCTGCTGATGTGTTTGCAGGTGGCCCTTTCTTTGGGGAAGCAAGATGGCAGCCGCAGCCTTAGATCTTACTTTCTACCAGACCAGCTCCAACTAAAAACAGTGAGTGTCTTCCCAACTACGGGAAAGAAGTACTGGACCTCATTTTCACTGGCCAAATTCAGTTATGAACCTGGAACTAATCCATGCTGCCAGGAAGAGTGGGATATAGCAGTTAGTTTGATCTGCTCAAGGCCCCTTCTGCAGTTGAAGGTGGGTCGACCCTTCCCAGATAGTTGAGAGTTAGAGATAGTTTTCCAGGGTCAAACAAAGGTTGAGAGGCAACAACAGCAGGCACCAACTGCAACTGATGACTTGCAAAAGTAGCCTTAAGCTAGGCTCACTCCCTTCCCTTCACATCAGTTCCTGTGGTGAATTACCTTTGGGAAATATCCATGAGTGTTCTCCCAGCATCCCAAACTCTACATGGCCCAAACCCAAATTATTTCCCATAGTTCTGCCCTGCCATCCGTACCCGCCGTAGTAATGAATGAAATCACTTCATCCCCGCGTTCCTGATCTTGGGTACTTCAGTAGCATACTCAAACTCTCCTTTTATCCCACCCTTGTTTGAATCAGCTGCCACATCCACTTAATTCTGTGTCATCTGCTGCTGTTAAAGACATTTTTCTCAACTGACCTCTACTTTCCTAGGAGAGGCCACTATCATCTCTCACTTTGATTCCTAATTCTAGAACAGCCTACCCACCAAACTCATTGTCTTCAGGCTGGCCTCTACTGGTCTACTAAAATATGACTGATGTCAAGGACAGGGTACGATGCAGTAAACAGCTTATCTCATTGAAAGCATCTAACATTGGGGCAGAATGCAGGGAGCAGCCACCTTGTAACTCGAAAGCAAACATGGCAGACTGGGGCAGAAACCAAAGTGTAAGCACAAGTGACCTTAGTATGGCAGGAAATTCTCTGTTTCCTTTCCCTTCTGTATTATTTGGCTTGGATTAAAATGCGACACAAATCCTGCAACCAAGGATAAGTAAAAGGAGCACCAAGAGAAACATTCTCTTCCTGGCCTGTGTGAGGGTGAAGGGACTCTGCAGCATAGAGAGTTGGGGTAAAATTCTTTGATTATGTGGTTGTTTATTTGATTAGTTTTTTCCAACCCCAACTCCATGCCCTAGGCAAGACCTACCCAACAGCTAGCTGCACAATAGAAAACCAAGAACAACCTGAAATCTTGAGGAAAGGAATTCTTTTCTCTGATCAGAGAAACTGTGCACCAGATGACATAGGAAGAATCTCTGTCAGCCTCAGAGGCTGACGTAGTGGGTAATCAGTGATGAGAATAAATGCTTTGTAATCAGTAGGTTATAAAGGGAGAGCATCAAGGCCAGCATGTCAGTGAGATCAAGATGAGGAAGCAGCTGGAAAAAACAATCTGATGATATAGTCTGTGCATCCCTGGGCTTATCCCTCAAATAAGTATGTATGGATCTACTGGGCAAGGTGTTGCATGCCTGTAATCCCAGCACTCAGGAGGCTGAGGCAAGAGGATTGCCACAAATTTGAGGCCAGCCTGGGATACATAGTAAGTTCAGAGGCAGCCTGAACTATATAGTGTGGCCCTGTCCCAAAATAAAATGTATATATGGGTCTGACCATAAACACATACCCAGGACTTTGCAAACTGAATAGTAGGCAGACCACCACCAAGATCCCAGAATGGTCAATGACAAATTTCACTAGAGCTACAAGTGCTTTGAAAAGTTAACTTAACTAAGGCACAGATGGTGGGTCAGAACATGTACATCTGGATACCAATTGGATCAGTCGTCTGCCTGGAAAAAAAAAGAAAATCAGCATTCTGTGTATTTAAGCAAATATCAGGTCCAGCATCTTGCACCATGATAGACCAATAACCAAGACAGAACCCAAAAGTACTTCACACATAAAGAATCGAGGTAAAATTTTTAAATCAATTTTCATTTGAAACACAATTTGGGCTGGGGGATATAGATCAATGGAATAAGCACCAGCCTGGCAAGTGCAAGGTCCAGAGTTCGATCCCCAGTACCACAACACACACACACACACACACACACACACACACACACACAATTAACAGATACCAGTGACTGAAAAACACGGTGATGAAATTACTAGACTAAGACTTGGAGGCAGATATTACGATCATGAGTAAGAAGTAGGGGCAAACACTATTGAAATGAATGAAAAGCTGGAATGTCTCTGAAAAGAAATAGGAGCTATAAGAAAAAGAATCAAGCCAGCTGTAATGGGGCACGTCTGTGATCCCAGCACTCAGGAGGCTGAGGCAGGAGGATTGCTGTGAGTTCAAGGCCAGTTTGGGTTACAAATGAGTTCAAGGCCATTGTGAACTGCATAGTGAGGCCCTGTCTCAAAAAAGACAGAAAAAAAAAGAATCAAAAGAAATTGCAAAATGGACAAATATAACAGTCAATATTTCCAGTTGACTTGATGTACCTTAAAGCACACCAGAGATAGCAAGAGTCATGAACTTAGAAGTAGATCAACAGGAATTATCCAGTCTGAACAACAAAGAAAACAAAAACAATTGAAAGACAATGAACAGCTTCATGGACCTGTGTGACAATCCAAAAAGGTCTATATACATAGTGTTGGAATCCCAGAAGAAGAAGGGAAAGTGTATGGTGTAGAAAAAAATATATTTGAAGAAATAATGGCTAAATAATTCCCATGGTCAGGTAAGGTGCAAACACAGATTCAAGAAAACAAGCAGTCTAAAGTGGATAAATTAAGAAAGCATATTGTAATCAACTTTGCTAAAAATTTAAGACAAAAATATCTTGAAAACAGGGAAAAATAATGCATGCTATATAGAGAAACAATTATCCAAATAACTGCAGACTTTTTCATGGCAGCCAATAGCAGTAGGGCATTTTTCAAGAGCTAAAGAATTATCAACCCAGAATTCTATATCCAGAAAAAAATATTCCTTAGTAATGAAGGAAAAATAAAGACATTCTCAGACTAAGAAATACTAAGATTTTTGTCACTAGGATACCTGTTCTAAATAAATATCAGACTTCAGAAAGGCAGAAAATTGTACCAGAAGAAAACTCAGTGGGTGAAGAGCGAAGAAAAACCAACAAGTATAGTAAATACCTGGAGGAGTGGATTGCCTTTCTCATCTTATCTTTCTTTAAAATATATGACAATTTTATGCCATTTGTTTCTTTTTTGTAAAAGAGAAACTTTATTGTTGCTCTCTTATACACTGATGATACATAGTGTATTAACTATTGTTATTCCTTATTCTATTGTTATCAATTTTTTATAAAATTAAAAAAATTAAATGACAAAAGAAAAATTATAACATGGACTGGGTTTTCAATACAAATAAATGTAATCTATGTGACAGATACAGGATAAGGATGAGGGTAAAGAGGCCTACATCGTGGCGAGGTTATACATAAGCAGGAAGTAGTAAAATATGATTCTTGAACTGTAATAGTCAAATGTGTACAGTATCATCCATTCAGTAATACTAAAACCTATGCACAAACATATATGGCAAAATAAAAATAGAAAACTTAAAACTGAATACTAAAATATTAAAATGATTCAAAAATAGGAAGGAGAAAACAAAAGAAAAATAGAAGCAAAACTAAAAAAGTAAGATAAAGGAGTAGGCTTAATTTCAAACGTACCAATATTTAAATCTATGCACCACATAATAACATTTCCATCAAGGACAAACTGCATACACAGTGGTGGTCCCAAAAGACTAAAACCGGGGCTGGGGATATAGCTCAGTGGAATAAGAGCTTGCCTAGCAAGCGCAGGGTCCTGAGTTCGATCCCCAGTACTGCAAAAAAAAAAAAAAAAGAAAGAAAACTGACTATAACACATGCAGAAGATTGAATCTAGACCCATATCTCTGTGTATTAAACTAAAACCAAAAGACTAAAACCACTCTTGACAGATTTCTATCCCCCAGTGGGGCTGTAGCCATTGTAACACAATGCATTACTCACACATTTGTGGTGGCATTGGAGCAATCAAGCTCACTGTACCGCCAGTTATATAAAAGTCTAGCACATATAATTATTATGGCACATAATACTTGATAATAAAATGTTACTGGTTTACATAGTTATTGTACTTTTTCATTATTCTAGATCATAATACTTATAAAAATGTGAACGGTAAAGCAGTGCGCTGTGTTATGCTGATAGCTGCTTCCTCCACCTCACGTTAATTAAGCATGGAGTACATCAAAAGGCGCTATCAAGTGGCCAGTGCATCCAGGTGTGTGTGGTACACTCGGTGACAATCAGCATGACAAACTTGCCCCAGATGTATTTCTTACAATAAAGACACCTTTGTTGTTAAGCAATACATAACTGAAGACAGTCTAGACATCTCAGTTAAAAACAGAGATTTTCACATTTGGGCAAAATAAATAAACAAAACATGGCTCATCTTTTAGTTGATCTACAATGATCCCATTTGAAAAGGAATGGTATAAGTAATTAAAAGAAAAAATTGAAAAACTATACCATGTAAACACTAATTGGAAGAAAATTGGAATGGGCCTAATAATATTACACAAAGTAGGCTTCAGAGAAACTAAAGTCACCATGGATCCAGAGGGCATTAAATATACAGCTTTCTTAAATATATCTCTAGCCACAGAGCTTCAGAATATGTGATGCAAAAAGTGTTAGGATGAAGGGGAAAATGAAGAAATCCAGTTATGGTTGTAGATATGGACATTACTCTGTTGGTAACCAGTAAAACAAGTGCTCAGAAAATTAGTGAATACAGGGAAGAACTGAAGAACACCATCACAATAACAGGGACCTCAGTCATATGTGCAGAATATTCCATCCAAGAACAGCAGAATATACATGCTTTTTGAATTTTCAGAGAACACCAAAATACAAGTATAATCTCTACCATATAATGAATCCTAACAAGTCTAAGAGAATTTAAATCATCCTAAAAATGTCTCTGAGCATAATGGATTTAAATTAGAAATTAATAATAGAACGTTATCTGGAAAATTCCTCTAATCTTAGAAATTTAAAAAGAAACTTCTAAATAAGTCATAGGTCAAAGTAGAAGTCTTCAGGGAAGTTAAAAAATTTTATGGGGGTGAAACTAAAAGCAGTGTTTAGAAGAAAAATGTGTATCATTAAATGCTTATATTTGAAAGGAAGAAAGATGTTAAATCAACAATCTAAGACTCCACTGTGAGAAACTGTAAAAAGGAAGCAAAACAAACTCAAAGCAATCAGAAGGGAGGCAATAATAAAGATAAGGCAAAAAATCTATGAAATTGAAAACAGAAAAAAATAATAGAGAAAATCAATCAAACCAAGGGCTGCCTCTGTGAGAAAAATCAATACAACTGATAAATCTCTAGCCAGACTAACAAAGAAAAATAGAACACATGAATTCCCAATGTCCAGCGTGAACTACAGAACACCCCTATAGACTGCACAGACATGCATGAATAATAAAAAATACAATGAGCAAGGTCTGTGGCTTCAATTCAACCACTTAATCAAATTGAATCAATTTCCTGAAAGCCACAAACTACCAAAACTTACCCAAGGATGACCTAAATATTCTATGCCTATTAAAAAAATCAAATTTTTAGTTTAAAACGGTAGCTACTGAACAATTTAACAAAAACATTCTGAACAGTGTAACTGCAGACTCATACATATGGTGTCAATGAAACACTAGCAAATCCTCTGTGTGTGTATGTGTGTGTGTGTGCGTGTATGTGTGCCCACACATGCACACATATTTTCAGATTTGTACAAAAATAAATAAACCACGATTAGAGTATTAGCTGAACTACAGTAAATCCATTTAAGCAAGGCGTGGTGGGGTGTGCTTATAATCCTAGCACTTGGGAGGCTGAGGCAGGAGAGTTGTGATTCCAAGGCCAGCCTAGGCTACACAATGAGTTCTTTTGGGGGGAGCAGGAGGTGGGTACTGGGAATTGAACCCAAGACCTTATCCTTGCCAGGCAGTTGCTGTGCTGCTGAGCATTCAAGGCCAGCCTGAACTGTACAAGACCCTGTCTCAAAAAAACAAAAACAAAACAAAACAAACAGAAAAAACATTAAACCCATTTAAGATATAAGGACATACACATTTAAAAGTAAAAAAATGAAATGCTAGTTTAACACTTAAAGGTCAATATAATATACCATGTTATAAACACAGTAAAGTAAAAAGCTAAATTATCTTATTAATTGATGCAGAAAAGGAACTTAAGCACACTCAATACCCACTCATGATTTTTCTAAAGGTTTTCAGCCAACTAAAACCGGAAGAGCACTTCGTTAATCTGATAAAGCACAACTGCAAGAGCCCTCCAGCGAGCACACCACTGCCCGTGTGAGACCGAAGCTTCCCCCTAAGATTGGGAGCCAGGTCACTCTCGCCACTCCCATCCAACATTGTACTGCAAGTCTTAGCCACCACTATAAGGCAAATTTAAAAATATAAATGGCACAGAGCTTGGGATGGAAGAAATACCTAACTAAAAAGGAAATTCCAAAGAATCTACAAAAAGGAAAAGCTTTAAAACTGGTAGGTGAGTGTTATGGTTGATACCTTGTGTCAACGTGGGGAGTCCAGAGGTTTGGCTGAGTGACTCAGCAGAAAGCCAGGGTGCTTACTTTGTACACATCCTGAGCCTGTGGAAGAGGATGGCATGGAGATTGTGTGAGAGCTACACGCCCGCAGGCTGTTTACAAGAAAGGGAGAAAAGGAGGCTGCTTGCAGCCATTCCTCCCTTTTGCTGGTTGTTTTTGCTGTGCTCTGCTGCCATGAATGTTTGCCCTCTGCCATGTGCAACTCTGCCACTGAACTAGCCAAGTATGGACTGAAACCTCCACAAACTGTAAGCTAAATAAACCTTCCCTTCCTTTATTTTGGGCGTTGGGTATTTTGTCTCAGCAACTAGAAAAAGTAACCAAGACAGTGAGTTTGACTTGGTCACATGGTACAAGGCCAATGTGCAAAAATTAATCATATTCTGTATACAATCAATGACCAGTACAACAACTGGAATTTTTAAAAAGTACCATTTTCAATAAATTGCCCCAAGGCAAAAGATGTCAGTTTAAAACCAGTAATACCTGTGTGAAACCTACATGCACAAAACTACAGAACACTGATAAAAGCACTCAGTAAAGGAAGAGCTTACCATGCTCACTGTTCAAAACACTTGACCTAGTTAAGATGTTAATTTCCCACAATCTAATGCAGGTCTGGTCATAATCATAGTAGAAATTGTTCTGTAAGTGTAGATAAATGGATTCTAAAATTTGTGTGGACAGGCAAAAGAAGAACCTAACCAATTTTGATGAAGAAAGCAATGCTGGAGGGCTTGCACTACTCAATTTTAACATTACTGTAAAGCTACAATAATAAAAACAGTGAGGTAATAAAAAAGGATAGATGGACCAATGGAATAGACTAGAGCATATAGAATGGACTCACATAAACATGATCGACTACTTTTGACACAATTTTGAAACAACCTCAACTTATATCTCACTCTTTATGCAAAAATTTACCCAAAATGACCACAGCTAAAATGTAAGACATAAAATTTCTAAAAGAAAATATGGGAGGAAATTTTATGACCTCTGTTTAGCTAATAAATATGACACCAAAGCAGGAGACATTTAAAAACTTGTAATGAATTAGACTTCAAATTTTAGATTTTCTGTGCTACGAGAATAAAAGATAAAGTTACATATGATGAGAAAATATTTGCAAATCACATATTTTGCAAAGGGCTTATATTTAGAATATATAAAGGCTTATCAAAATCTGACAAAAGAAGACAAAAAATAGGCAGAAGTTTGAACATCTACTTGACAAAAGAAGATGTATGAGTAATGCAAAAGGCTGTAAAATGCTCAACATCATTACACTTTATGTACATGCAAAAAAATGATGAAATACCACTACACACCAATTAGAATGGCTTACACCGATAGGAGAAACATCTTATAATATCTAGTGTTGATTAAGAGGCAGAGCAACTAGAACTCTCATACATGGATGATGGAAAGGAAAATGGAACTCTCATTCTGTCCATCAAATAGTGCTAAGCAAATTGTCAATCACCAGTACAATGCAACATTACTGAGAAATAAAAGAGAATGAATTGTTTATACACACACAATACCTGTATTTCAGAGGCATCCTGTAGAGCAAAAGATCTCAGCTTCTAAAGGATTCATACTGTATAATTGTATTTATGTAACATCTGCTAAGTGAAGCTATAGGGACAGAGAATAGATGAGTGACGCAAAGGTCTAGTACAGCAGTGGCAAGCCTATGGCACACATGCCACAGTGGGCTGTTTGCATCATTGAAGGCTCCAAAGGGTTCGCCATCACAGATCTAGGTGGTTCACTACAAAGGAACAACATGAGGAAATTTCAGAGGATGGCGGATCTGTTCTATCTTGTGATCCAGGGTGCGGTTATATGAATATTACATGTCTCAATATGCAAATTGTTTTAAAAATTCAATGACACAAAATAATAAAGTCTGATCACAAACTGTCCATAAAACTCTAGCCACAAATCCCATCATTTCCTACCAGCTAAGTTTTAGTACATAGATCACGGCAACATGCAGACATCCTCCAGTGGGCATGGGTTCATGGGGCACAGTGGCAGCAAGTAGGCAATCTTGGAAAATGTACCTTTATATGAAATTCACTCAGTGAAGTGATAATTTAAAGAATTTAGAAAACAAAAGGACAAGTGATTCGCGCTGCATTGAAATACATCATTAAGATTAAACAACTCCAATACCACTCATGGTTGCCGAAGATGTAAATGTTCTAAATTTTGACAATATAAAAGAAATAAACAGAAATTGGCAAGTTGTGGAAGAGAAAATGAAACGCATTATGATGCCATCATGTTCCATAACAGGGAGTACTTCTATACTCTCTAGAATAAAAGTACAGGAAAAACCGGCTCTAATATTTTTACCATCTTTTTCTTAAACTCAAAATGATCTTTTAAAAAAACCTTTTATTTTGAAATAATTGAAGCATTACAGAAAGGTTGGAAATATAAAACCCAGAATTTAGTATGTCCTTCATTAATGTTGACATTTTACATGACTATAGTATAATTAGCAAAATCAGGAAATCAATATTGATCCAATACCATGTGCTGAAGTAGAGACCTTATTAAAATACCATCAATTTTCCCACTGATGTCTTTTCTCCAGTCCAAAATCTAATCCAGGATCCTGCATTGCATTTCATTATTCTATCTCCTTAGTAAATTCCTTAGAGTGATCTCTCAGGAAACATTAACTCCTGAGAGAAGAAAAATTGCTTGAGACTCAGCAATTACTTCAATATCTTTTTAGTTTCTTTTTTTTTTTGCTTTAAATTCAAGTAAATTTAAATGTAGTACTTTTATTTAAAATACTATTGCAATACCCAGTGTCATATGAGTTAATGGAGTATTAATACTACACTATTCGTAAGGGGAAAAAAGCTGATCGAGGTGCCAAAATGGTCTTTGAAATCCCAAATTTAGCTTTCATTCATTCATCCATGTAGTTGATTAATTTTAAAACCTGCTATAGGGCCAGCGGTATAGCTGGTGCTATGCCGCCAGCTCAGTGGCATAGCACCTGCTTGGTAAGCACAAGCTCCTGAGTTCAATTCCCAGTACAAGAAAAAAACCAAACCTGCTACACACTGAAAATGACTCTGGGCACCCAGAAGCAGGAGACCTAGGCACTATTCTCAGGACTCTGCAACCCACTTGGGGACACCGGTCACCGATGATCACAGCACTCTGTGCAGCAAGTACCAGCAAAGACGGGCAGAGGCTGAGGTAAGCTGAGGCTAAGGACAGGCAGGCACTTGCCAGGAAGGGCCATGGCTTTTTGTTAGGTTATTATTTTCTTTAATGATAGAAAACTCCACCTAAGAAGACTTAAACATAAAGAATTCTTAACAGCTCACAAAACTGGCAAGTCTGAAGGTCGCCTGTCTTCAAGTGTGGTCTGACTTGGAGGCCGACAGTACCGGTGGCCTCTCCTGGGCTTGCCTCTGGTGCTCTTAGCTTTCCCCAGCAGGATTTGCTAGGGGCTCTAGGGATATGGGACGGCTCCACCCGCAGCTCATGGTTCCCACGGAAGTATGAGTTTGTCCAGAACCCTGAGCAAATAATCCGCCTGCTCAGACCTGGTCCTGGGCAACTCCTCAACCAAAGTCTGTGCACAACAGGAGGGAATAGTCTGCATTAAACGCTGACGCCGAGGGTGGAATCAGTCTCTCCTAAACTCCCTGGCTAGGGATAGCTTCTAACTACCTAAACTCTAAATGATCTTGACAGGAAAAGAATGCTGGGGAAGCAACCTGCACAAAGATCTTTCCAGGTGTGCAGAGGTTGAGAGTGTGAGATGTGTTATTAGAAATACAAAAATAGAGTTGAAAAATACATCTGGTATCAAAGTGGGGGAGAAAAATAACACCAAGCCCAGCAACTATTGTAGCAGATGGAAAACTTTTGAAAATATTTCACTGTAAGAGTGATCAGACTTTGAATATTTCAAAAAATAACTGTGGCTGATCATACAGAAAAGGTGGAAGGACCAAGTTAGAGAAGGCACATTGGGAGGCTTTTGTAAAAACACTGGTAATCCATATAGGCGCCTCACAGCTCTAAATAATATAAAACTCAACTAATGACGGCTTGGCTTGGGTAAAAGTGGGGTTTCTTCTTCTCACAAGAAATTCAGAGGTCAACAGTTACCGAGGCCATCAGATATTTCTCCATAACCGTCAAAAAGCCAAGCCCTTTCGTCATTCTGTCCCATCACATTGACTTTCATCACTATATGTTTTATTTCATAGGCCCCAAAGAGCTGTCACTTCATATCCAAGGAAAGAGAAGTACAGGTCAGGTAGAAAAGGTTATATCTAATTTTTCTTAACTCCTAGAGTCGTTCTTCATATGTTCTTGGCCAGAACTCACTCCTAAGTGCAAAACAGGCTGAGAAATGAGTATTTAACCCGAGACCACACATGTTACAGACACAATAAAATCATAATTCTTTCAAAAAGGAAGAAGGAGGGAATGTATATTTTTAGTAAGCAATTGCCAGTATCTGCCAGACAGGTCTGAGATTTAAGAACCCTAAGCAATGTCAGCGAATGGTAGCTAGAGACAAATAGACAAATTTGAGGTATTTATAAGATAGAAAGGGAAAGGGCAGAGCTTGCTGGCTGATTGATTGGCTGCCAAGTATGAGAAAGAGAGATGATAGATACCTTTCTGGGTGCCAGGTGGGAGGATAAGTGAATAAGGACGCCACGGTTAAAGGAGAAAATGCCCCCTGCTATTTCGGTGAGCTCCCGCCACACTGAGCCATGTTAGGGAAGTGTTCTGTGATTAGTTTTAAACATAATCAAAATAGCCATCATCTAATAAGCACTCACATGGAGCAGACATAATGCCAAACATTTTACGTGCATTATCTCATTCAGTTCTTATAACAGCACAGTTAATTTAGTGTGTTTTGGTCGTTGAAATATCATCAGTGTCCAGAATCATACCTGGTACATAGTAGTTACTCCCTAAACATTAGTCCAAGGACAAAAATAAGGAAAGGTTATCATTATCTTGTAAGTGAAAAGTCTGAGGCCTAAAGAAATTAAAAGGTTAGCCTGGCTCTGGCCACGCATCTGTAGAGCAGTCGAGAAAGAAGAGGTCAGCTTAGCTCTGTGTTTTTCACCGTGACTTACATTTCTAATAAGCAAAGGCATGAACATTCCACTTCCCAGGAAAAAAAGAACCACCAGAAGTCAAAACCTTTCCAGACACCGAATCCTTCCACAGCCTGCAAAATCTTGGCTGCTCTGGCATTCCAGTGTCTCCCTGACCCAGTCGCCAGTCACACTCCTCCTTATTACACTCAAGTAAATTTGCTTCTTACTCACACCAGGGTCTTCTCCACCTCACAGCTCTCCAAATGCTTTTCTCCCTTCCCTGCAAGAGCCATCTGGCTCCCAGGGAGAGCAGGCTTGTTCTCATCCATTAATTCCCACAAGCCTTGACCCAAGGTCCTACTAAGCTCCCCAGGCAAAGAATCTCTTACTACTATCCAACTTTTACTATGGCAATTCTTGGTGGCCATGACTGAAAAGGATTTGGATCTTAAATGACCTACAAAGGCCTCATGCTGACAGCTTGAGCACCAGCCTGCAGCACTACTAGGAAGTAGTGGGACTTTAGGAGACGGGGCCTAGTGGATGGGAGTGAGGTCATGGGCACGAAGCTCACGGAGGGAACACTGGGACTTTGTGCCCTCTTCTCTACCCCTCCCCCCTCCATTCCCTTCTTCACCCTCAGCCTCCCTTTCCCCCTCCTTTTCCTTCTCCTCTTCCTCCGCCCCCTACTTCCTCTGCCTCCTGACCACCATGAGGTAAGCGTCCTCCTTCTCACACACTCCCACCCCCAGGATGTTCTCCTCACCACAGGCCTGAAAGTGGCTGAGCCAGGCATGGACTAAAACCTCAGAATTGGTGAGCCAAAACCAACCTTTCTTCCTCCTGCATTTGTTTTCTGAAGTAGTTTTGCACAGCAATGAAAAGCTGACGAATGCAGAAAACTGGTACTGAGCAGTGAAGTCATTGCTGAGAGTATGCCTGACCAGGTGGTTCAGAAACTTCCAAGTTGGTTTGCAGGAGGAATTTAGAAAAGTTTGGATGAGTGGGTTAGAAAAAGCCTAGAATACTGTAAGCAGAGATAGATGGGCCATTCTGGGGGAAGCTCAGAAGACAGAAATGCTGAAAGGAATGTGGACAGTAATGACAGTACTCATATGGTTTCAGATAGAGTTGGGAATTGGACTAGAGACCGTGCCTTTTGCCTGCTGTCTACAATTGTCTGTGCCCTGAGATGTCTGTGGGAGGCTGTTGAAAGGTGACAGATTATCTGATAGAGGAAATTGCAAGGAAGTAAAATGGTCAGGCACTGGAATGAATACTGCTGGCTGTTTCTAGCCAGATTTATAGTGAGAATCAGGAGAAAAACCTGAGTGGAGTCAGGTGTGGTGGCACATATCTGTAATGCCAGCACTTGGAAGGCTAAATAGGGGAGGATCACTAGGAGTTTGAGGCCAGCCTGGGAATATAGTAAGTTCAAGGTCAGTCTGAACTACATAGTAAATCCCTGTCTAAAGAACAAGTAAGCACAAAGATTTTCTGGCAGTTTGGCTGGAAAAGCAACGTTTTTATAGTTGCCTACAGGGAGGGTACAGTCATGAAAGAGATTTACACCATTAAAAACCCAGCCCACCACAGGCTCGAAGACTTCGCTTTGAGAAGAAATCACCTGGGGGCCCTGGTCACACAGGCTCACCTAAGGAATTTTCTCCTCAGGATTTGTTCTGTGTTCAGCTGTCCAGGCACCCAGAGGCCACTGCAGCCATGTTCTAAGTTGGCCCAGCTATTGGCTGGTCATACTGGTGGCAAATCTTGGCATCCTCCACAGTGAAGTAACATAGAAGAGATAAAAGGAGACAAGAAAACCATAATTTTTAAAGTGTACTTTAAAGAAGTCCACAAGTTCTACAACTCAGTTGAAGTCAGCCAAGGTGATCCATATAAGCATTTTCTTGGTTAAATTTAGGCTCCTTTTCCTCCAGATCCATCACAGCCAAAATTCCTCAGAAATATTGAAAATTTGTAAATTGGCTTTGGAAAGTAAAGAGCAGGAACCCGATCCTAAAGGAACAGGTTAAGAAATTGAAAGAATGTTTAAATTGTCCATCTTTTAAAAACTGGGCTCATGTGTGTAATATGTGCTAGTATCCTTTGGGTGGGGCATCTTCTACCAAGGTTTTCACCCCCACAACAGAAGTAGAAATGTTCTCTGTCCCAGAAAATATTGCCTATCTCTCTGTCTCTGTTTCTGTCTTCACCCCCGATGGCCTGCACTTCATTTCTTTGAGTGCACAGTTTTGAATTCCCTCCTGATAAAACCCTTCTAGTGCCTCCTACTGATTAATCCTGAAGATCCCCTTTTCTGCAATGAGAATCAGTGAACCTGCAAGCCTATTCTACGGGTAAGGTGAGTTAGGTTCCTTATCTCAGCTTTAGGAACCTCCTCAGACCCTGTCCATTGACACACATGACACTTATTTTGCAGCCCGGCAGAACGCAGAGCTCTGGGGTCAGAGAGGCTTCCCTGAGATTTCAAAATTAAAGCTGGGAGGTCAAGCAGTGCATTAATAAATCACAGTCCCTGCAAGCAGCCCCTGAGAGAGCAGTGCATGAAGCTTTGAGAGTGAAGCCAAAGTTGCAGTGGAGGCCCCAGGAAGTTGGAGGTGCCAGGAAAATGGAACACCTGCTTGGAGATGCTGTAGCCAGCAAGCAAAGCCAGCCCAAGAGAGAGGCCATGTGGACTGCAGCCAGCAAGACCATAGGAACAGGGCTGCCCAAGCCCTCTGGAAGACCACATCCTGCCACTATGTGCCCTGGAAGCTGGACATGGAGCCATAGGCTTTAGTGTTTGCCTTAATGAGCTTCAGTCTTGCCTTAGTCCAATTTCTCCTTGCTATTTTCCTATCCCTTCCTTTTGGCATGGAAATGTTTTTTCTGTGCCACTGTATCTTGGAATCATTTAACTTGTTCTTTTTACTCACAGCTAAGACTTTGATTTGCATCTCACAGGAGAGTTTGGACTTGGACTTTTGAGCAATCATGGACTTGCTAAGATTTTGGGATTCTTGGAGATGAGCTAAATGCATTTTGCATAGGAGAAGGACATGAGCCTTGGAGGGCCAGAACAGAATATCATGATTTGGATCTTAAATGTCCTTCAAAGACCGTGTGTTAAAGGCTTGATTGCTTGCCTTTGGCATGACTTAGGTTTTAGGAACATTGGGAGGTGTGAGCTAATGGAACCAAGTTAGGTCCTTAGAGGTGTGCACTTGCAAAGAATATTGGGTCTCACTGCCTTCTCCCTCTCTTTGTCTCCCTCTCCAGCTTCACCTCCACCTCTCCCTCTCTTGCTGCTATGAGATGAGCAGCTTCCTCTGCTATAAGCTCCCACTGCGCAGGATACACTACCTCACCCAAACTCAAAAGTGACCGAGCTAACTACGGATTGAAACCTCAAAAACTATAAACTAATAAATAAATCTTCCCTCCTTTTAAGTTAATTTTTCCAGTATTTTGTCACAGCAATGGAAATCTGACTACTGGCATGATTATCTATTTCTTATCTGAGATCAAGCTACATAACCTCCATGAAGGCAAGAGCTATGTCTGAATGTTGAGATATCCCCAGTGTCAAGCACAGTACCTGCACAGAGCAGATGCTTAATAGATGTTTTGTAGATGTCTGAGTGAATGGAGAAATGGATGTGATGGGTGGGTGGATCTAAGGGATGATCGATGAATGAATACGTGGATGGGCGGATGAATGGGTGGACGGAGTGAGTATACGGAGGGATGAATACTACAGGTGAATATATAGGTGCTATGTATGAGCAGAAAGATGAACAGGTGAATGGATGAGCTCCATGGACTGATAGATGAAAGGCTTTCTCTAGGCCACGCATCCCAAAGCATTATTCATTTCATATTCCCAGGTTCGGTAGGTTGCCTTCTGCTATTTTTGATGACTCCTTCCTGTGCTAACAAAGACAGCCTGGTTCTTACCTGAGCCCACAAGTTGGGGAAGTAGCCAAGAGACTCCAGATCTGACTCGGTAGGCAGCAGCAGGAGACTGTGGGCTGATGTGGAAATATCCTGTCCCTGGGAAGAAAGGTGGGCCCATAGCAATTATGCAGCAGAAAGCGCTCTTGATGTGACTCTATCTTGCACAAACAGGTTAGAGTTAAATTTGACCCGAGCCATGAATCATACTGTTAGTCTCCCATTCAACCACATCACTGAGCTGGTAACCTTTGTGAGTGCTACTATTTATACAGATACAAATATATGTATTTATACAGACAGAGGTATGTGTGCAATTGAAGCATTCTGATTAATTCTATCCTTGGAGAGAAACTTTTTTTTCATTACTTCTACTTTTGTGTTCAGTGAAACCTGGTTCAAGGCTGTCAAGAGGGAGGTCTGGAAGGATCTGGGGTGCCAGAAGTGGGAGGAAAGTTCAACGATTCATTCAGCAAACATTTCTTGATGCCTACTCTGGGACGAGCACTGGGGAGTGGGCGTGGGATGGTGGAGGTATGAAAATTACTAAGCCATGGCTTTCGCCCCCATATTATTGAGAAGCTGGTGGGGCTACTGACTGAAGGAAGGATAGTGGGTGGCTAAGGATTTAGACTTTGAAAATCAAATAGGTGGAGATTCAGTTCCCACCTTCACCACCCTTTTGCCGCATGACCTTGGCAAGTTTCTCAACATTCTTAAATCTAAATTCTTATCAATGGTTAAGATAGAGATGGGGACAGAGGCTGACAGTAGACATGGTGTATAGGCATTATGGTTTCTCTCTTCTGGAGTTTTTGTGGATCTGGAATAAGACAATGGAATTAAGCTTGGCACAGAGTAAATGCCCAAGTATCATGGTCTCTGCTGCCCCCATAGCTGACATTTTTCAGTGTTCTGTATGTGCCAGGTACAAAAAGCACTTACACGTGTTAACACATTGAATCCTCCCGAAGACCCTAAGAGAGAGATACTATTATTTCTACCCCATTTTTCAGATGAAAAAACAGTGACGCGAAGATGTTAAGTGATTTGCCCAAGGACTCCCCTCTACTGATTGCTAGAACCAGAGTTTGGACCCACAGTGCAAACCCAAATCCTGAGCATCACAGAGCACCCCCCCTTCAGGGTTTCTTTAACATTCTTTTCTTATTTGTGATGATTTCCCAGGCAGATCCTGAATGACTGGGGAAAAATTGCTTCTTTGATCATTAATGATTATTGCCTGCTGGTTATTTACATACAGAAGGGGCAATATTGTGTAGTGTTTGTGGCCGGAATCCATCATTTTCTCTCATATTAAAGAATGGTTGCCAGGTGTGGTGGTGCATGCCTATAATCTCAGCACTCAGGAGGCTGAGGCAGGAGGATTGCTATGAGTTCAAGGAGAGCCTGGGCTACATAGTGAATTTGAGGCCAGCCTGACCTACATAGAAGGACCTTATCTCAATCAAAACCAAAAAAACACAGAAGAATGGTTAATGACACTAGTCATTAGATGAACAATCAAACTTGGCAGACATTGTACTTGTCTCACTCAACTCTGACTGGGCTCTGGTGCTAATATTTGCTGTATGACTTTGGCTAAGCCAACCACCACCCCACCTTGTCACTTTTCCACCATTATCAGGTGCTTTACTTATTTACTTCTCTTACCACTGTTGTAAGCCTTTCACTACAGTTAGGCTTCACAGTAATCCCATGGTGGTGGGAACCATCGAAATAGGGACAGGGAGACAGGAAGAGCGTACATAACTGCCTCAGGTCCTAGAGCCAGTAAATGACAGGCCCAGGAGTCCCACCAGGCAGTCTAGCCCATGGTCACTCCTCTTCAGCAGGACACTGTCCTGCATTTCGTAGCTGTCAGTTGTGTCTTCTCAGCAGCCCACAGGTGTTCAATAGTACCACCCTCATTTTACAGATGAAGATACTGAGGCCCGGAGAGGTAAAACCACTCAACCAAACCGTCTTGGTTGTGAGTGGTGGTGGCCCAAGACAGGGGCCATGTCTGCTATAGTAAAGGTGTTCTTTCCTCACAGCCACCAGGATCTTTGTGGGTTTCAGACTGAACTGAGTCACTTTTCCAATCAGTTTCACTCATTGGCTGGCTCCTCATGACCTCGGGATTAAGTCCAAGTGCTTGGACCTGATTTACCATTCTCTAACTGACTGAACATCTGTAACCTGACAACCTGGTCTGCACCCTCCTTAGCTTGTACCTCATTCCTCCTCCACGCTACCTGATTCAACCTGAAGGAACACACAGCCCCCAAAGGGGCTGGGCCCACTTTGCCATTCAAACTGGCATCCTGCTCAGCTTCTCCCAGTCCCTAGGTCCCCTTTAAGTTCCTTGGCCTCCATCAGGATTTACCTGCCCCCCTCTGCTTTCTATGACACCCCGCACCCTCCGAGATTCTGTACGCAACCCCACAGTGGGCTCCACAGGCAGCCTGATCACAGAAGGGTCTAACAAGACTGGGGTGAGTTCCTGGGGTGGCATCCTTAGAGGCTGGGACAGGGGCTGAGGACCAGTGTAGCCTGGCAACTGCAGCACATCCTCACCATGCAGGACACTCAGAAAGCAGGAGCAGGGCAGGGAGGGAAGATGGTTAACAACCCACCATCGCCAAGTCTGCCATGGCCTAATTCATTCTAGAACCAGAACATGCCCCTCTCTGTGTCTGGACGTCCATGTTAAAAGTCACCTCTTAACTCTGATGCACTGATCTTCTGGGTCTCATACTCTGTTTCCACCAAGGAGCTTATCAACTCCTACCACTTAGATAATTAGGCCCAGATCAAAGGGTGGGACTCAGGCATTGGCAGTTCACACACACATGCGCACGTGCACACACACACACCAGCTCCTGACCATGTCTGTTCCCCTTTCATCTCCCCTGTGAAACATAAAGACCTGTTTGGTCTCTGCCTCCGGGCAGCCTTCCCTGCTCATTCTCCAGCCCAAGCCCCCAGCTCTAACCCCACTGCACATCTACTGTTAACACCATGACCTTGGTGAAATTACACATTCACGGCCTTCCTCTCTTCCTGTGAACCCTGAGGAGTTTTAAGTGCAGACTCTGTCTGATGCCCAGTGATTTCTCCAGAGCCTAGTTCGGTGCCAACCACGTATCAAAAGAGCTTAGTAACTGTAGAGAATGTGAGTGACTGGACCACTAAGGTTATTTCTGCCTCTTTTACTTTTATAGTTAGCCATCTACATGTTTGTTCTTGTCTTTGAGATTATTTCCCCTGAAGTAGGGCTATTGGGCCAAGAACAAAAAGATTTGTGTCTGTTGCTGTAGGTGTGTAGATGTCTCGCTACTCTTTTCCAGCTCTTCCTACCTAATTAGACCCTGAATGGGTCACCCATAGAGTTTGGACAGGATTGCTCAAACCCATGAGTAAATTCCTGGTTTAATCCAGTTGGAATTAACTACTGTTCCCTGGCTCAATCCCTTACCCTTACACAAACACTAAGTGATTGACTTTGACTTAGGGATGATCATGTGATCAAAGTTTGGCCAATCAGGACTAACTAGACTTAGATCCAATACATTTTTTAAATTTACAGGTAAAAATTGTATGTATTTATCACGTATACATGATGTTTTTAAGTATGTGTAATTACAGAATGGCTAAACCAAGTTATTCAACATAAATATTACCTCATACAGTTTGAAAACGCTTAGCATCTCCTCTCTTAGCAGTTGTTAACTAGAGTCACCAGGTTGTACAACAGAGCTCTTGAATTTAATCCTCCTAACTAACTGTTATGCGTTAAGCTAAGAATGTCCCCTAAAGGCCTCAGGCAACTCATAGGTGGGGCTTTGGGAAGAGATTGGATTGTGGGATGATGTAGGTGCCTTCTTGTTGGACCGTGAGATCTGGTAGGACAAGGTGGATCGCCGCCGAGCATGACCTAGAAGGATGTATCTCCTGGCTCTGGCCTTCTCTCCCTGCTTCCTGGCCCCAAGATGTGAGCAGCTTTTCCTTCACTGGGCCCCTCTGCCATGCTTCTTTGGCCTTGGACAAGCCAGCTACGAACTGAAACTTCTGAAACTGTGAACCAAAATAAACCTCTCCTCCTTTAAATTGTGGGTCTCTGGGTATTGTGTCCCAGCCAGAGCTAAGACACTGTCTAAAATTCACGTCACCAGGGGCTGGGGAGGTAGCTCAGTAGCACAGTGCCTGCCTGGCAAGCTTGAGTCCTGAGTTTGATCTGAGTTTGATTCCCAGTACCAAAAAAAAATTCACATCACTTCACCAACATCTTCCAACCTGTCCCTTTCAGCCTCTGCAAGCACTATTTTACTCTTTACTTCCAGGTATGCAGCCTGTTAAAAATTCTACCTATGAGTGAAATCATGAGGTATTTGTTTTTCTACTGGCTTATTTCACTTAATATAATGTCCTCCAGGTTCACCTTCTTTTTAAAAGCTGAGCA
>PVLD010009834.1:0-74452 GCA_004027595.1 Dinomys branickii | reverse complement strand
TTTTTCTGTTGCTGAGAGGATAAACTGTCTGACTAAATTTGCATGTCTGTATATGGGTCCATACATCTACAATTCGAAGATATCAATGGATAAAGCAACAACTACTGTTGAGACCATATCACCTTGTCTATAGATTAGTTGTGATTGTGCTATTTTCTATGATAATGGGTGTCTGTTTGTCAATATGTTTTTGTACTTTCATGTTTCTAAAATAAAAAAAATAAAATATTTAAAAAAAAAAAAAAGAGCTCTGGGGCAGGAGAGGATGGCATCAGAGCTGGTCATGGGAGTCAAGCTGCGGAACTTTCTTCCAAGAAGTTGGAATTCACAGATACTTCCTTTCATATTTCGGCACTTCCACAATTTCTTGGCTACATACGGACTGATGATATCTTGCCTGGAAATGCTTTCCTGGTCACATTAAGGAGGAATTATGTGTTCTTTCTAGGTCTTGTGACTTTTGGTAACATCACCAGCACCAGCCTTAATTAAAAAGTCTACCAAGGTCTAGAAACTGAAATCTAAAGTTTTATTAAACACGATGAGATATGATACCTACCTCCATGCCTCCAGGAGTGCTGATAAAAAGGGGGCTGAACAACAAGATCTTAGTAAATTTGGTTGAAGTTGTATGACTTTTCTTCCATGGAGAAGTGAAACTACTTACTCATGGTCTCTAAAATTTTTATGTTGAGACCCACTCTCTAGTGCAATGGTATTAAGTGGTGGGGCCTTAGAGGATGATTAGGTTATGAAGGTATAGCCCTCATCCACAGAGGTTGTGGCCTTGTCACACAGGTCAGAGGGGCCATGTGATGACCACCTGAAAGCAACACCTTTGGAGTAAAGAATGAACCCTCCTCTGACCCCAAATCTGCTATATTATCCTGATCTCAGACTTTTAAGATTCCAGCATGTGAAAGGTAAATTTATGCTGTTTATAAATCACCATCTAAAGCATTTTGTTGTGGCTGCCTGAAAGGACAGACACCAGCCAATAACTTTGGAGCAGAATCTTTATAAGCTCCTGAAATGGTGGGTTTTGGAAGCTATTCATAATCTCTGCTAAGTTTCCACGGAGGAAAGGATGCAAAAGAAACGGTTGATCGTGGTGCTGCTGTTGCTCCCGCTGCTCTCATTTGCTGAGGACCAGCATGCTGTTTGCTTGTAGATGACCTTTGCAGACAACTGCAGGGGCCTGGGTGGACCCGAGCGACAATCTGAGTGTCCAGAGATTTGAAGTTGACAATGAAGTCAGCCTCAGAGCTCTTCAAACTTCATCTGAGGTCGGCCTGCATTCTGGCAAGGGCTGGGAAACTGTTGCATGCTCTTGTGGGACAAAGGCATCAGGAAGGAACTTAGAAGACATATGTTAATTGCCTTTATGCCAAGTGGAGTAACCAGGACCACCACTTGCAGGCCTGCAGAATTGCTTCCTTCAGGGGGAAGCAATTGCTCGTGGTGGAGCTGCAATTTCTAAACCCACGATCCTGACATTTCTAAACACCAGGAGTTATCTCTTATAAAAGGCCCTTCTAATCCTAGAGACATTATTTCAATGCTGTGTTTGCCTGCTGCTGCCCAGGCAAATGGCAGAGCCAAGTGCCCGCTCAAGGAAATTAATGCTCTCATTTGTCACCAGCCGGCACAGTGCAAGCACTGCTTCCCATCCCTGAGGGTTGAGTAATAGTTTGGAAGAAGAAAAGTGATAGGTAGAATGTTTCTCCTGGAAGGAGAAAACTGACAGAAGGGATTGACTACCCACATCTTTTCCATTTCAATGAGATGTTCTTTCTGCTCAAATTAAATGACTTTGTCAAAATAAATAAGAAGGTATGGTTGCTATAGATGGCTGAAGCCAGGTACTCGGAGGAAATCAATCGGAGGTGGGGGATTGGATTCCCACCCACTCCCTGCTCAGGCAGGGAAGTCTTTGACCTCATCTGCCTCTTATTCTAGTTTAGCACAATCCACTTCCTTCTGCCCTTGGAATAAGTCCTGGCCTCCTGCTGAGGCCGACTTCAGTCTCTTCTCCACTTGGAGCCAGAGTATCCGTCTCAGAATTTCTACATTTGCAACCTGCAGTTTGGTACTGTGGTTCTTCTCCCCTGAATGATTCTGCCCTGGTTCCATGAGGGCTACCTGCCAGCTTGAGCTCTGTGCAGGGCCAATCATGTCTTCTACAACTCTGAATTCCCCTTACCACAGAGCATCATGCTCAAGACTCAGCACATAGGTGTTCGATTGGCTGAATCCAGCAGGAATAGCACACGTCCACTTTTCTGCTGCCTAGAATCCATTCTTTTCCCTTTTAAAGGGGAAGAATAACGTTGTACACTGCTTGAGAAGCCACTTTGCCCTCCATTTGGACCATAGACCTTGTGTCTGATTGGCCCATTCCTCAGCAACAGTTTGATCTCACTCTGCTTGCCACTGTGGTTGGCTCAGCAATGGGCAGATGGTCTAAGCGAATCCTCTTGGTAGGAACTCAGGGCCTTTTCCAGGGTGCGAGTGCAGACCCCCATCTTGTACCCTGAGCACTGTGGGAAGTCACTCTGGGACCTTGAGGAGAGCTGGCCCTAGTAGGAAGGGAGAGAAGGGAGAACTTCAGGAGGACTTCATTAGGTGGAGGCATCCAGGGGACTTTTCAATGTCAGTAATGAGTAAAATGATCTTCATTGTTCAAGCTAGTCTGAATCATGTTTCACTGTAACTGACAAAACGAATACAGGAGGTGCTTGGCAAGTGTCTCCATAAACTCCCAGACCCTCTCTTAGGGCTTGTATCTAGATGTTTCCCCAAAGCCTCATGTGCTTATAGGTAGGGCTTTTGGAGTGACTGGGTCATGGGCGTATGATGCTGGGTTAGGGTGTGTGGTACCGGGATTAAGGATGTATGGTAACTAAGTTGGCTAGCACTGTTTTGGGTGTGGATAACGGAAGTCCCACCCTGGGTGTGGGTGGCATCAATCACTAGGCTTGTATCCTGGGTGGAATATAAGGGGACAGAAAGAAGGCTGACTTGCTGTTGTTGCTTGCTGCTGCTGCTGCTTCCTGCCTGCCCTGCCACGGACTGTTTGTCCTATGTGGTATTCCTGTGCTGTGCCGCCCTGCCTTGGAGCCAGCTAGCTATGGATTGAAACCCCTACACACTGTGAGTGGATAATAAACCTTTCCTCCTTTAACTTAGGGTGCTGAATATATTGTCTCAGCAATGAGAAAAGAAACTAATTTAGCCTCCTGTTTATGTGGACATTACTCAGATGTGTTTTCAAACATATCATATCCAATCAAATGCATTTTCTTTTTTTTTTTTTGTGGCACTGGGTATTGAAGTCAGGACCTTGCACTTGCCAGGCAGGTGCTTGTGCCACTGAGCTATATACCCAGCTGAATGCATTTTCTTTCTCTTTTTTTTTTTTGGCGGTACTGGGGATCGAACTCAGGACCCTGTGCTTGCTAGGCAGGCGCTTGCGCTTATTCCACTGAGCTATATCCCCAGCCCCTTGAATGCATTTTCAAACAGAATTATTATGTACAATTTCTTATTTTTACTAACACACTGTTATTTCTAGGAGGAGAGTTTTGCAACATTCCTTTAAGTATTTGGGAAAGCTCTGGATTAAGAAAAGAAAGCAAAGAGTAAAATTTCCTACCTCAGTACATTACAAAATTAGCACACACAACTCCATCTGCCACTGACACTCAGATGCGGGAAGTCATCTCCTGCTGAGAGCATTAATCAGTAATTTAAAGAAGAGCGAGATGCTAAGGAGGGAGATGAGCAGGCGAGCCATGGGGTCTTTGGTTGTGGGATGGTGAGGGGAGCTTTGAGACAAAACTGCATCTCCTCAAGTGAGATGTGGATGGCCGGGGTGCAGGAGGGCAGGAGAATGGGTGGGGACAAACCTCACCCTTCTCTGGCTCAACCCCAGTGCATCCCTCTCTCCTACAGCGAGGTGAGTTCACAGCCCCTGATCTCACCTGCATCACACCTTCCTCCAGCCTGCTCACTGTTGACTATACTGCTTGTCCTCGTGAATCTAGGCCGTCGTTAAACACTAGAGAAATATCAGTCATGTCAACACCCAGGGCTGAAAAAAGGGCGGATGATTCAGTTAGATGGGCCCCCTGCTATCCACACAGGATGATTTGAGAAACAGAACAGAGGCTTTGGCTCCTTGACTTTAAGATGAGAGATAAATGACCCTAAGAGGAGGACTATGCTACCCTCTCAACAAGACTTGATTACTTTAAGCATTTTGGAAATGCAAGCATTCAGCTGCAGGGGCTCCACTGCCCTCAGAAGTGATTGGGATTTTACTGTTTTTTAGATTTAATTTGCAAATGGAAAAGAATTGTGAGGGGATGAATATGACTCCAGTCTGAACATCACACACACGGTGCTCAACACTGCTTTTGGGCTGATGGACCTGGAGCTCATCTGTGTGTCCTGAGATTCAACAGCCATGTGTGGCTTTTCTTCCAAGGGTTACAGTCAGGACGCAAGAAAGCAAGCTGCAAGGGAAGCCACCTCTGGGTGAAGAGGGAGACACCCAAGCACTGCCACAGTGCTTGGGACTTGTTTATTTCCAACTTGAAGTGTTTGCTCTGCCCTAAGAGCCCTGTTTCCTCCCTCAGTAACAGGTCTGGGCTGTTCACCGCCACAGTCCTGGAGCTGTGAGCCACCAGGAGGACAGTGGAGGTGAATGGGTGGGGCTTAAGTCTGTGGAGTGAGCCGCAGTCCCAAATCAGGATGGCAGTCAGAGGTATCAGGTGACATGATCTGGAGAGGACGTCAGTGCCCCCACCTAATGGCCTTTTGTGGGCTGGCTGCCCTTCTTCCACCCCACTGGTTTGTGTGGAGATGGTGCTGTCACAGAGCTCTTCAGGGAAAGCAACAGCAGGTGGACAGAGGGAGTGGGTGGGACTGGCTTGGCCAGCATGAGGCATGAGGGGAAAGCAGACTGTCTACAGCCAGAAGAATGGGTCAAGCCTGTGTTTGTGTGTGCATGTGTGTGTATGCACCTAGGTCTGCATGCACACATATGCCATGTACACGTGTGCTGTCCGTGTGTGTGTGTGTGTGTGTGTGTGTGTGAGTGTGCAGTGTGCCTGCATCTGTGGTTGTGTATACCTATGTACATATGCAACTGTGTGCATGTGTGTGCTGTGCATGTGTGTGCATGTGTGTGTGCCTGTGTGCCTGTGGGTGTGTGCAACTGTGCCCGTGTGGGGTGCATATGTGTAAATGCCATGTGTGCCATGGCTATGTGAGTGTGTAGATGCACCTCTGAGGGTGCGTTTTTCAGGATGGGAAAGCCAGCTGAAGTCCACCATCAGGAATAGCAAGTTACCAGCCCCAGAGGCGTGAAGTGACCACTCGGAAACCTGTGAGGGCAGATGGTGGGTGCTCTGCATGCCGAGAAAAGGGTTTGGATGCTACTGAGCTGCAGACTTTTGGCATCCAGATTTTCCCCAGACAGGTTGGGTGCTTGGATAACTAGGAATGGGAGGCCGTAGTGGGTCCAAGGCTAGGCTCATTCAGCCTGATTACTCTCATCTTCCATCCTGCTCCTGCTGTGAGCCTGAGGCTGGCACAGCTTCCCACTCTGCCTCTGCCTAGATTCTGATATTGGCAGAAAATGTCTTTTGTGTCTCTTTCCCAGACCATCTGCTGAGGGTCCACAGCCTTGAGCTTGCAGAAGTTTGAAACATTTGTTTTTCAAAATGGTTAAGCTAGTCATGGTATCTCATGCGTATAATCTCAGCAACTCAGGAGGCTGAGGCAGGGGGATCGCATGTTCAAAGCCAGCCTGGCTAACTTGGTGATACCCTATCTCAAAATAAGACAGAAAGGCCTGGGGTGTAGCTCTGTGGTACAGTGCTTGCTTGGCATGTGGAAGGGCCTGAGTTCAATCTCCAGTGTGATGAGAAACAGTTAGTGAATATGATAATTAGTTCAACTGTAACAACTGTCTCACAGCATATATGTATGTCAAAAAGTAGTTAAAAATAATTCTTTAAAAAAGAGAATTAAATCTTTCCAGGGATGACTGTTTCCTTGGACTTAATTGTTCGTTATCCTTCCTGTGGCTCCAAAGAGCTTGGGCCTCTTCTCTCCCCACCCTGTACTAAGGTGACCTTCACAGGGAGAGAAGGAGGAGGACACACGGCGAGAGACCCAGGGAGGGCTTTGAGGCTGGCTGACTTCAGACTGAACCCACTAAGCACCACGAAGTAACACAAACATCCCTTCCTTGAAGCTGCAGGCATCTGCCACTATGTCCCAGGGCAGAGAAAGTAACCACGATAGCTTCCAAGGGACCCTCAAAGGCTATTCAAGCGAGGGAACCCGAGAGGCGGATCAGTAATGTAGTTATCCTGGGTTTTCCCCACACAATGTACTATAAGAAAAAAAGAAAATATGACTATTGAGGCTTGATTCAAAATGGAAAATTGAAGCTGGCATTCCAGGTCTGCCAAGTTCTGACCACACATTTGCCAGCCTTGCCCCATTACCTTCTCTGCCAATGCTGCTCTGTACCTGGACAGCCTCTGTTTCCTGGCTCTTGGTGTCTCTGGCATGCTCTTGTCCACACTGACAAGATGAGGGACAAGGCTTTGCCTGTAGCCCCTTCTTCACCCCTTTTTCCCATGAGCTTTTGCACCTGATCCTGTCTGCAGTGATGGGCACATCACTGGGATCCAGTCCACGTGCCTGGGGCTGCTTGCTCAGTGATGAGCAAAGGCCTGCAGTCAGAGTGACATGAAGAGTACAATTGCTGTCTTTCATACATACCTCTGCAGAGTTACTGGACAGCCCTGCAGGAGAAATAGCACCTTTGAGCAGCAGGGCTCTTGGTTCACCAGGTCCACTGGCTACCATTAGGTTTGGCTTGTGAGACACATAGTTCAGAGAAAGCACTTGGAGGGATGCATTCTTCCTATCCCCTCTGCTCTGTCTTTACAGTCTACAGCTCTGGTCAAACTCACAACCTTTTAAATCATCCTGTTGGGCTCTTTGCTCTTGATTCTCAACCCAGATCTATCTAAAAGCCCCCAACAATAGACATGCCACTGCCTCAACATCTGACTGCCTTGAAATTTCTTCTGTCAGATTAATTAGTTTGGCTTAATCTCAGTAGAAGGTAAAGTCTCTGGACATGAGCAAAATGCAAAGATTCTGTCAAGCCATAACGTACATCATCTGGGGTTCAACAGCCAATGCAGTCCTTCTTTCCAGCAGAGACCTCCTGAACCTGATCTTTGTGGGCTTTCTGGTCTTCTGAGCTCTGACCAGAATCCCCCATATACAACAACCGCAGGTGTTCCAGCTCTTCTTTTTCAGCTGGCATCTCCAAACCTTTCCTAACTCTTCCAATAAACCATGCTCAAAGGCTTCTGAACCATACATGGTCAGGTATGGTCAGCAGGTGGCCCCACTTCGCTGGTACCAAATTCTGTGTTAGTTACTTTTCTTGTTGTTGTGCAAAGTACCCAATGCCCAAAGTTAAAAGGAGGAAAGGTCTATTTAGCTCACAGTTTGCAGAGGTTTCAGTCCATAATTGTCTGGCTCCAAGGCAGAGTGGCATGACAGACGCGCAACTGTTCATGGCAGCAGAGGACAGCAAAAACAACAAGAGAGGAGAAGGGATGAACCTCTTCCTGTTTCTTATATTGTATGCAGGGTACCTGCCCTAGGGCGGGTATAGCACTGACACCCGTAATCCCAGCATGGGACCATGAGTCAATCACAAACTCTAGATTTAGCCATGCCTGACAAACCTGTACCCCATGATTGCATGAGGCTTTGGAGGGATACCTAGACACAAACCATTCCCCACTAATTTTAAGGGTGATGCCGATTGTTTTCCAAAGGATTTCTGCAGAGGGACACCACACATCACAGGAGTGAGTGCTGTCATGCAGTCAGCTGTGAGGAGCAGCTTTACTCTCATGTCCTTGAAATCCCACTTTACCTGGGCCATTCTCAGAGGTCCAGGGTGGAATCCTCTAAATGAGGCATATTTCATATTTCCTAGACCTGGTATCCAGTATCTACATGCCAAATCACAGCGACCTTTTATTTTATAAATATTTAAACAAAATTTTAAAGGTAAGTATATACTTTTCTAGTAAAAACGGCATCCTCTAGAATGGCTCTGATGACCCAGTGGTTCAATTTCCCGGCTTCCCCAGATGCTGGTTTCCTTCATCGTAGACATCCCTGTGAGCATGGATTCTCTTCCTTTTAGTCCTCCTAAGCTAAAATGCACTCAGACTGCTGATTCCTCCTGCACAATCCCACACATTTCAGCGAAACTTGTTCTTTTATTCCCTCTAAAACATTTTAAGTGAGTTGTTTTGAGGATTCTACCAATTCAAGGAACAGATCAAGACTCTCTGTTCAGTTTTAGATTGCTGACTTCAAACTTACTCGTGAAAAGATGAAACAGTTCCTTAAAAGGTTTCCCACTGGGAGAGTTTGTTCAATTACATCTCAATTCAATGAAAGTGCTGTAAGTATGCCTGGCTCACAACTGGAAATGGTACAAGTATGCAAAGTTGTATCTCTACCATCTGAATCCTCTGACCCCTTTGGGAAACCCTGAGTGTGTCTGCTCTGCTCTGCTTGCTTCCTGGACGGCTTCAGGACCAAGCCACTGTGCCGTCTGAGTTGTTCCCACACTGTACATCCACGCTGAGCTGTCTTTCAGCCCACTTTATTTTTCTCTTTTCCTTTTAACAAAAATAAATAAGACATTAGCTTATTTCAAGGAGGCAAACCGAAAATAAGCCTAAGTCTTTTGTTTTAAACCGGCATAAGCTCTATGGTAGAAAATACAATGACACTAAATCTTTTTGGCTGTCCCTTTCCTGAGGCTTTGGGATGTACCCGTTTATTCCCACTCTATGATGCCCACAGAGCACCAGGTAAGTGAGCTCTGCGCTCTCACAGTAATCATCGCTGCCACGCAGATGCAGTGTGTTCCACACTGTTCTATGTGACAATGGGAACCAGCTCAGGCTTCCCAGGCTCCTCGCCACCCACGCAGAGTCACCTGTGAGAGGTACTTCCTAAGCCTCCTGCTTCTGTCCTAGGGGGTCATGTGGTACCTGCCAGCTCTGCGTGTGACTGCAGTGCGTCACTGCATCTGCTTGTGTACGGCTGCTTTTCCTCTATTTTTCACCCAGGTCTGCTGGGAAGAAGGGCCCCTCATTTCCAGGATGGACTGAGCCTCTTCTGCCGGCTTCTGAAGCTTCTGTCATCTTTCCTTTCACAGGGTGTCAGGCAACAGATGCTCACTTTCAGCAACGGTGCTGGAGTCTGTCAACAGCAGATTCTTCCAGAAGATGCTACCCCGTGGGTCCCACATGACAGGGAGCCTTGTTGGCCCACGTTGCCACCGACTTACCTCCCAGGGGAATCACTCTTTGAAGGGTATGATACTCAAATGAGGGTGGGGAAGAAAATGTCTTATAGACCTCCTCTGTCAAGTTGCTGCGTTGCTGTTTTCTACTTTCTTACTGAAATCACATTTCAGCTTTGGATATCAAATAATAATGATGCTAATAACAAACTTCTTGCATAGCCACCATTCCCAGCCTACATTTGCATGGCTCTTTATCCTTTTCAGGGCCTCAAATTCTCTGAGATGTTGACATAGGTAATTCTGGAAATACACAGTTAGCAAACATTGTAACCCCTCATGTAGTTACCCAGGATATCCCCAAGTAGATACCCTCTCTAGAGCGAGGTCTGTCCTGGTAATACCAGCATATATTTTTACAAGTCAGGTTTATTGAACTGTATAGTGTATGCCCAGTGAAGTGCCTCTGTTTTGTGGTGTACAGTTCTATGAATTCTGGCAAGTGTGTGCAATTTGTAATCTCCCAAGCAATACAGTTATGAAGCATTTTCATCCTCCGAAGAGTTTACTTATGTCTCTTTACAGTCAGTATCCCTGCCTCATCCTCTGACTTTGGTCACTATTAATCTGATTTCAGTTCTTAGAGCCTGCTTTTTCTGAAAAGCAATAACTATTATGGATAGATTTTTGTGAAAGTACATATTTTCATTTCTGTCATCAAATCCTTAATAATGGGTTTATTGGAATGTACAGTAAGTATATGTTTAACATGTGAAATAACTAACATGTTTGGGTTCCATAATGATTCTTTAAAAACTTTATTAGTACATGTATGCAGTATATAAGAGTTGCATTTGTCAAGGGGAGTTGGTACATGCGTATAACACATCTTAATTCTTTTTTTCTCTTCCTTTCCCCTCATTCCCTTGTTTCCCTCCTCACTTGAACATTTTCTCCCTATTTCCAAATATTTATCATCCATTTCGGTCTTTAGTTGTGCTTTTGGCTTCTCATACAAGAAAGACAATGCAAATTTAAACCAGTATGTCAGGTTTATTTCACTTGAAAGTGTGGTCTCAAGGTGCATCCATCTACCTAAAAATGTCTGAAGTTTATTGTTCCTCATAAAGATTCTTGAATCTGTGATTTAATATCTAAACCATGAAAATTAGTTTTGCAAAACTATTCTCTGTCCAGATGGAACCTGGGACTCTGCCCTGAGCTGAATACCTCACCTTGTTGTGGCGTTGTTATCATCATCACTGTTAATTTTGAGACAGGGTTTCTCTAAGTCTGTGAGCTGCCCGGGCTGGGCTTGAACTTGCCATCCTCATGCCACAGCCTCCCAGAGTGGTGGAATGACAAGTATGTGCCACTACGCCCAGCTAGTTTTGCAAAATTCTTGATCAATGTTTCTTCAGTGAGTTCTTCTGTCCTGTTCTCTTGTCTGGTTATGGTGATGTTAGAGCCTGTGACCCTAGGCCACAGGTACTGCATGACCTTTGTGCGCTGGCAGTTCCTTTTCCCCCTCAGCTTCACTGAAGTGTAACCGGCAAACGAAAATTTATGTATGGATGGGACGCAGCATGATATGTAATAAAGTAATTGTCACAGTCATACCAACTAACATACCCATTACTTTGTGTGTGTGTGTGTGTGTGTGTGTGTGTGTGTGTGTTGTGGGAACACTTAAGAGCTAGTCTCTTGGCAGCAAATTGCAAATGTGCAACAGACTATTATTAACTGTAGTTCTTATGCCATACATCAATATAACTTTAATCTGTGTAAGAGTTGGGCGCATGATTTCTTTCAAGTTCAAAGACCTTTGGACCAGGATGGTAAGATATTTTCAAATATTAGACTGCAAAATGCAATCAAGTGATAAACCTAGATGAGAATTTCAGACCTCCATGAGAATCAGGCATCTACTTTCTATATGTAATCCATTTCTGAATATCAGAGTTTCTGTGTAAAAATATCAAATAGCAAGAAACAAGTTATCAATCAATGTACAAAATTGTGGTACAATTATGGTGAACTCCAAATAATTTTCTAATCTCTAATTAAAATAGCACAAAATATTTTTATATAAGGAAGAAATATCAAATTCAGATGGAAAATATTGCCACCAGGTTATCAATTAACACAGTTGTTTTCAGAATAGCTGCCTATTGTAACTTCATAGTGTCAGAAAACCTGAAACATATGTCCTGTTTCAAAGCTTGTGTATGTGATTCGGTTCTTCTAACCACTGTGTCTGGAATAAAATTTGAGTGTTCTCAAAAATGATCTGATAAAAATACTGGGTTGAGCTTTGGTCACTGCTTATCAATCCTTCTTAGGTCAGTGTGTGCCCCAACCCTGGCATAGAAAGATACTGCTTAGTAGGTGGTACCTGCTCCTACCCCTGTGTCAGGAATCCCACTGTGTGAGGACAGCAGATGTCCCAGTGCTTGCTACCAGGGGCAGCCAGTCCCAGGATGCCAATCCACTGCATGGTCTGCAGGTGTTGAGGTTGGTGAGATGGACGTGGCTCACAGGGGCCCTGGATGGAAGAGCATTTTACCACACAGAGCGGACTCAGAGCCAGAGCAGCTCTGACAGTGAATGCTGTGCCCCATCCTGTTCCCAGGGTAGCAAGGCCCACATAACAGTTTAGGAAGTGGGGTGTACAACCAGTTGGGTTGCAGGAGGAAGACCGGTTCCTGCCCTGCTGGGAAGAGCTAGGGCCAGGGTGGGGCAACAAAGCAGAGACAGGATATACACAGCAGTCCCAGACAAAGGACAGAGGTTCCCCCAACAGGGCACTGTGCCCCATGCTGTGAGGTTTCTTGCTTCAGTTCCATGCTAGGAGACGATCACCAGCAGCAAATTCTGAAGCACCCATGCAAATGATACTTGTGTGTACAAGGCTTGTGTTTCTGCAAATACCAAGGAGCGAAGTCCCAAACCAAAGGAGGAGGTTAGGAGAGTTTTTATTGGAAATAAGGAGAAGAGACCAGCTCCTGGATTTCCGGAGGGGGTGGTCCTGAGGGGGGTGGCCGCATGGTTCCCTGATCTAGAGCTAGTTATAGCTGAACAACATAGGAATTGCTCCCCTGTTAGTGCCCCCCTCTCAGAGGTGGCTCTGTGGATTTAAAATGACCAACAGGGACCCAGGCTTTACACCCAGTTCTTCAACATGTAGGGTTTACAGAAAGCTGGGACTTTAGAAGAAACTGGTAAATTTGATTACAATTCGCCCAAATCCAGGAACTTAGTGAGGAGTGGCTGCCCTTCCCTTTTGTAAGGGGTGGGCTGGATTCCCTGCTGCCTGAGGGAGTTCTTTTTTTGTTCAGAGTCATACTTCACTGTCTATTCTTAATTCTTATCGTTATGGCTGCTCATCCCACTCTATCTTAGGCCCTTCCCCTAGCTAGCTGCCTTATTCCTAAGCCACCTACACTATTGTCTACACAAGGGTTGGCTCGCTGTGCATGATGGTCTTTCCCAATGGGTGCTTTATCATTCTAGGACGTTTGGCTCATAGAAGCCAAGGTCAACTACTGGGACAATGTTAGCCAGGGGGAAACTCTGCGAACGATGTCAGGTGTGTAATCAGAGTCCCACAGCCAAGTGTCCCTCTGGAGTGAAGGGGTCCTTAACAGAACACCCACAAACAGGAAAGAAGTAAGCTGACCTTTTCTTGCATCCCCTGGAGAAGAGAGGGCAATGGTCAGTTGTAGCAGACCAGGATTGTTCAGGTCTTGCTGATTTACATTTAAGTACAGTGGTGTTTAAGGCACTATGAATCAATCACACTATTGTATATTTAGAATTCTTCACGTTTGAAATTATGTGTTTATTTGTACTATTGTGGAGTTATTCTGCAGAGTGGTGATCTAGCTTATCCTACTAAGAATCTCACAAGAGCAGAGAAAGCATCCGAACAGTGAGGAAGGTATTACGTATGTTGTGGTTTTAAGCTTATTTATTGAATCTATTAGAATTACTTAAGAACCGGGCAGTTTGTCAGACAACTGGGGTAATCAAATTTATGAACACAATTTTAAACGTTTGAATGTTTTTAATTAAAGTTTGTAAGTAGGAATAACTGTTATGCAGAGGCCTTCTTGGGAATAATTGTCAGTATTTCTAGACTCATAAGTAGAATGCTAAGATATACCACATCCGTTAAACTTAGTGGCTAGAGGAAGCGCTAGAATTCTGAACTGATCACTTACATAAATTAAGTATTACCTTGATTAGTCCAAGTCAACATGAGAATGAGTTTTAGGTGTGCGGAGGCCTGGGGGCACCTGCTTATGTGTCTCCCCGCCCTGAGCTGTCATTCCGTACTGCATGCCTGTCACCTGTTGTGCTGCTGTTCTGGTTACCTGCTACACCCAAGTGGGCACCCATAGTAGCCTAAAGACAGAGTTGCAGAGTTAAGCTTAAAAATGGCAAAGAAAACCCAAAAATGAAAGATGAAAGGTTAAATAAGAATAGAGAGATATAGACCTTTCCTCCCAGGAAGAAATGGTCTTTTACATTTGGTAAGTTCATTGACAGCTCCTCCCTACCTGTGAACTGGACTTTGAGAAACATTAAAGTTGCAAAATAACTGTAGTTTGAAAAATAACTTCTTTTAAACTCCTTTTCTTTGAAATTGCCTTTTTCTGGCACTCTGCTTCTTCATGCAAGAGCAGGACACAATGTGGACATTGCCTGGAAACTCCCTCCCGGAGAGTCAAGATCCAGGAGCTGTTCTTCACCTTATTATCTCCAACAAGTCTGCGTCTCACTTCCCTCTTTTGTGTTGTGATTTCATTCTTTGATTTAGTGAGGCTGTGAGCTCTCTTTACCCAGAAGTAAACTGAACAGTTTACCCCAAGCGTCACTTGGCAGGGATTATTTCAACCAGTCAATTCTTGAATAAATTTGAAAAATTGTCATTTTTGTATTTCCTATTATATTATTTTATAAAAATTAGTGAAAAACTATGCAATTGTTGGTCACCCTGTATTTAAATAATTGGACTGTTTGGTGGTTCACTGCTGTACTGCTCGAGGACTCCACAGAGTCCCCTCCTTTCCAGGGCATGGGTCCAGATGCTGAGGGACCATAAAGGTCCCCACTCCCCATGCTCCGATGCTTGAGGTGAGGGGCACCAGCCAAAGGCAGATGGTGAAAGCTGTAACAGTGCTGAGCTGTTTTCCTGGTCTGTGTGTCTCTGGAGGCAGGAGCTTATTATTATTTAGGTTCTTCAGGTTCCCTGGGTGCTCCACCTCGGGACAGCTTCTATCCCTGTCTAGCTGGAGGGGTGTGGATCCCCTTTGATTGTTCCATGCCTGACTTTGGATGTTTGCTGTGGTAAATTAAGAAAGAGCTTATCTTGAGGTTCAGCATGAGGACCGCTGAGGATCACTGATCTGTTGGGACTGCAGATGTACCTGGCTCAGATGGGAGCCATGTGGGCTTAGAGAGGGGACCGGGCTGGTGTAACCTGTCCCTGTGCGAATACGAAGCAGCCTACTCTTCCATTTGGTCTGCTTGCTGAAGTCCTTCTAGTGTCCCACCGCCTCGGCTGCCAGGTGACTGCTTTGCTGTTGCTAATTTATTTTACAGGAGTTTCATTCTCTTTACGTATTTCTTAACACAGCAATAGACATGGTGGGTAGGTGTGAAGCTGCTTGTAGCGTTACTTAACAGAATATATTAAGTGAAGATAGAATAAAAAAAGGCAAAAAACAAAATTAGAATTTTAAAATGGTGCTTTTAAGAAAAACTGCAGCTTCAGGACACAAAAGTGATTCAAGCCTTTTTCTCTTCCAGGAAACTCAGTCAAAAAGACAAAAATTCCTGAGGGTCTTAATACAGAGAGCCTGGAAACTGGGCTCCGGGCTGTGTTTTCCCCCGTAAATTGCCATTCCTCAGACTCCATCCTGTAGGATGCAACCATGACAGGGGGCGGCGGATCCCAGCCCGAAACCTGGGGAAAGGTGTGCTCCCTGCTTGTGGCCAGAGCCCACCTGGCCGACCTGATGGCAGCAGGATCGCACGTGCTACATCCCATCCTGAAGACTCACTGAAGGTCTATGGCACAGCCTGCTCCAGATGGAGGGTGCTTGTCGCTCTCTGGAGGGTCCTCTGTCTTTCTGGGAGTGTGTACTTTCAAATCTCTACCTAACAGAATCCCTTTATGCCTCTGAGGGACATATCCTGAAAATTTAATCCATGACGGGAGTAAGCAAACCTGCAACTTAATTCTAAGGGTGCTGTGAGTTAGGTTCTTTATCTCAGAGTCTCTGGTGACAAAGTGTTTTATTACAACATTGAAGAAAAACATCTCAGAACAAAGTGAGCAAACAGAAGTTGATTTTATCCCTAACACCAAGGGGGGGGTGCGTTTTCCCAATACCAGCTGTGTCGGCTAATTGGCTTCCCCTCATGGAGAAGTCAGCCTTACCTAAACTTCCTGTCCTCAGGTACTTCTACCTCGAAGAGCACTAACCCTCCCAGCGAGGCTGGGAGAGAGGGGCCCTTTCTTGTTTGATGACTGCATCTCCAAGGGGTGGCTCTCAGGTCTCTGAGAAATTCAGCCCTGGGTTGTAAAACTGGCAAGAGTCTTTTAGAAACATTTGCATCTCAAAGGAGCAGAGGAAAAAAAAATTGGCAATTAGAAGTTTTCTGTGGTAAAAGCTCTCAGTCAGGGAAGTCAGGGGCCAGGAACAGAAAGTTGCTGTCTGCTGCTAAGTCCCGCTGAGAGGCCTGGATGAGCAGCCTGGGAAGGCAGTTCTGAGGCAGTACAGAAAAAATCAAGAGAGATGAAAAGAATGCAAAGGAAAATGTAACATTTAAGTTGTACTTTTCAAGAAAAATTGCAGCAGTGGGACACAAAAGTTATTCAGGCTTTTTTTTCCCTCCCAAGAAACACTTCTGGAGGCCCCTGCCACAATCAGCCTAGGGCATGGTGTCCCCTCCAGCCACCCTGTCCTAAGGAAGCCATTACTCAGAGGATGGCAGAGCGCCGCTGCCGATGCAGGGACGCTGTTTGCATTTAACATGGCGCCCTAAATGGGCAAAACCCTATGAACACCGGAATACACATCTTAGATAATCCATCTTAGGGGCACCCCCAAAGCTCCATAAATATACCCAGCTGGAGACCACAAGAAATCGCTACCAGCTACTTGGTTAATATGCTCAGATTCCTTTGCTCACCACTGATCAAATTAAAGGAGGAAATTTGTTTTGGTAGGGAGGAGAATGGATTTATTTAGAGGTAGCTCTGAGGAGAAGGAGGGACCCATTTGCCCACATCACCGCCGCAGCTTGTACAAGTGGGCGAGGCTCTTCCACAGTAAGGGAGGGAGGGTGGGGGGACAGAGGGCCAGCGCGGGGCTCCACGCTTGCCTTGTCACTTCTGGCCATCTTGGGCTCATGGTCCCCTTTCTTTGGAAGTGGAACTGGGCTCTGGCTGAGATAAGAGAGAAGAAATAAAAACTAGGTAGAAGGGAGACAAGGACATTTGAGATGTTTAAAATTGGACTTCACTTGCGCCAGCACGGCTTTCTCCCCTGATCTTTGCCCTCTGCCATCTCCTCATCTTTTCTCTGTGCGTGCTGTGGTGGTCATTAGACCATGTCCTTGTAAGGAAGGAGATCAGAGCTGGGGCAGAGTGGACAAACAACCTGGCAGGATGTGTCATAGGTGATAAAAACCCAGAGGACATGCACAGAACATAGGACCCAGAATGACTTCATGGCTCTTGGACAGGGTGCCAAAAACCAATCAGAGAACATTATTTCTTTCTCTCATTTGAATCTGATGCTGTCTGCAGGACCAATCAGAAAAGCACCATTTTCAATGCTTCATTTACATATGGCAGGAAGCCAAGGGAGTCTTTCCATAGGGCAGTTTAAATCAGGCACTGGTCCAAGCACAACTGTCCCTTGAGGGGAGGAAGTCAACCTAGGAACTCATAAGTGTCCCCTTTTGCTGCCTTTTCTGTGTGTCTTGTTCAGTTCTTTGTCCCGGCCATCAAGGACCTGGGAAGAACCCTCCCTGGGTCCTTTCTTCTGTGCTCAGCTTGGTGCCTCTGGGTCCGGGATTCTGAGCCATACGCCTGCTGTGTGCTAGAGAGAGAGCAGAGGGAGGCTGCAGGGCTGCTGGGAAGAGGGGTGTCACTGGTTAGCTGAGGTCCTTGTTTTAGTAGAAATGGAAATTAAAACTAAAGCACAAATTTACTGAAAACAAGCTTTAATTGATAAGTTAGAGGCATGGTAGAAATGGACTCCAGGTTAGGTGGCTGGAGGGGGTGCTCTCTGATGCAGGGGTTCAGTTGCACACCTACAAAAGTGGGAGACCAGATTTCAAGGACCAGCTGGTGGCTAATTTCACTCCCATTGTCACAGCTCTAGTGGGTTCAGCCATGTATGTTGTGGCTTCACCTTTCCTGGAATCCAGAGGTTTGGGACAGTGGCTGGAGGCTTAAGGCTGTCGCTGAAAGTCCTGGAAAGCCTTCTGTCTTGGTGTCCTCTGTCCTAAAAGAGTATGAGATCTGTAAATTCAGGGCTAATCAACCCTGTCTGGCAGCTCCTAAATGGGCACTCCCTGAATGACTAGCACAGCCCCCTGCAGAGTAAAAGAGATTAGATCCAAGATTTATAACAACAGAGGGCACACAACGAAGGTCAGGCCTTCATTTTTGTTTAGTTATCTATGGGAAATCTGTAGGCCCAAGTGGAGAGTCATGGTTTATAGCCAAAATGGCTTATTTTTTGCTGGCTGTCACAGAAGAAAACACAAACCAGCTTTTATTATTATTATTATTATTTAATAAAGAGAGAAAAAACCAATAAAAATGATACAGAATTTCAAAACAAGATGTTAGGAAATTAACAATGGTTCTTATATTGCACATTGTTATCTTCAAAGTAGTTGCTCAAATTATCAGGTACAGGCATGCAAAATTAAACAATAGAAGCACTAACTGCTCCTGTCCATGAACTAATAGAAATTAGTAGTACAATTATCTTAGCTATCCGATCAGCTTTTAATGAGCAGCGGGTAAGTGTCCCTCTATCATGACAGCTCCATGTCACAGCTTTCTAGTCTTCCCGGAGCTCTCCAGCCTGTCATTCCCAGGTGCACTCAATGACACTGTCTTGCCCTGGAAGTCCCAGGAATGGGCTCACTCCTCACCCAACTCAGCAGAAGGAAGCACCACAGTCAGGACAGAGCCGTCATTGTGAATGCTGGATTTTATCGATTGTCGAGTCAGCTCTGGATCTCAGCACAGAGACTGGCATGGTTCCTCTGATTCTCTGCTCAAGATTCTGCCTCCGTCACAGTTTGTGTAACCAAAGGGTCAGTTTGTCCACCACAGGGAAGAGGACATGTACTTCTGGTACTGAGATGCTCATAGTGTTCTCCTTAGGACCTGATGGACAGAGATTGTGTGTGTTTTGATGTTTCTAACTCCAGCCAAATATTTTGTTAAACTAAATTCATTATATATCATTGTTTACCAACAAGATAAAGTACACAAATGTTAGGAACCTTCTCCACTTGGCCAGGCTTAACATGTGTGTGTCACAGATTCAGAGCCCCAAAGGGAGTGAGCTTGCCTTCAGCAGACAAGTCGCTGGGTAGGATATTCAGGGACTGAACTCACATTGCACTAGTGTATATGCTGTTGGTGGGTAAGTTTTGTCATCTCTGTCTCTATGTGTATTTCTGTCTGCTCACCCCTGGAAACTGTTCTATTCTGATTAGTAGACAATTTAACTGTCTTATTTCTGGATTCTTGGAAAACTAGGTATGAATTAAGATTCAAAAGATTGGTTTAGGTAAGACATAACCTCTTTCCTGTCGTATCAAAGCGTGTGAGCTCAGAAATGTTTCTATGATTTCCTTTTGTTTCTTGTCTATCAAAATGAAATTCCTGTTACTTTGCTGTAAAATGTTTTGATCTTTTTAGCTAACAGCTCCACGCAACTCTCTAGAAGATTTTTTTTTCCAATGTGAGATTTAGTAATGGATTTCTGATATCTGTAAAGAGAGTTATGAGTTTGAGAAGGGAGGATGTTAAAAATGAAAAATACTGTTTCATATCCAAGGACAGAAGTCATTAATGAGTTTTCCCTTGAGAAACATCTGGAAGATGGTACCCACCAGGAAGCATGTGTATCAACTTTTAGACTAAAATGGATGTTAAAAAACTAGTCAGTAGCTTTGCAAATGATAAAGACCATTTTGGAGGAAATGAAAATCTTGTGTGTGGGAGCCAAAACGGTGAAGTGTGAATTAAATCTGTGGAGTGCTGTGCCGCATGTGGTGGTAAAGGTCCTGGAAGAAGGGGTGAGAAGGTCCCTCCCCAGACCCAAATCCCCATTCCAGCAGCAGAGGCTGTGGGAGCCCGGGAAGTGGTTTAACTTCTTGAGCCAGGTGCTGTTGAAAGAGGGCGATGTGAAGATGAAGGTCATTTATGCAAAGCACCTGGAAGGAAGTCTGATTCACAGTGGTGCTCAGTAAGTGGAGTAAGGTGGGATAAAAATATCACTGTTAAGACATAGCTGGAAGGCTGCAGAGTAAATATAGAAAGTAATCTAAAATTTATACAAGAATCAATTAAGAAAGAAGTTTGAAGAATAATCACACTAAGAGACCTAAGGGGAGAAGAACTACTGTTAGGAATTTTAAACTTCTGAATACCGAGTGAAAATTATGGATTTCTTACTATTTAACAAAATGTATAGTATTACATAATTAAGGGAGTAAAGCAGCCTATATAATTTCAATGTAAGAAACAGTTTTGAGTCTTTATGGACAGCATTTGGAAACCAAATTTACCCTGGGCTGGATCCCCAGCACTACATTAAAAAAAGTTTATATACCTCACAATTTTGCCAGGTGTGGTAGTGCACACCACACTCCTTCTTGGGAGGCTGAGGCAGGAGTATTGCTGTGAGTTTGAGCCCTACAAGGACTACACAGTGAGTTCAAGGCCAGTCTGAACTATATAGCGAGACCCTGTCAAAACACAAAAAGCAAAATTAAGAGCAATGACAAAGAAAATGTGAAAAATTAATCAAGTATTAGACTCAGAATGTGCACCCATAGCAAGAATTTGGATCTTAGGTTTGTGACGAAGTTGAAGGCCAGGACTAAATAATGAAATTTACCTCTGTGTGTCAGTTAGTCTCTATTTGCCTTCTTCCCCAACTGTCATGGGACCTGAATGCGGGGACTTGATTAAGTCTCAGGGTCCACAGTGCTGTTCTTTTCTTAGAGAACACTGGCCAGAATGCTGAACAACCAGTGCAATGGAGCTCTTTGGTTGACCCAATTATTTTAAACTTACTCCTAAATCTTTTAGAAGGTAGATTTTTTAAAAAGAGAAAACACACCACAAAATTTCAAAACAAGATAAAAGGAGAGTAGCAATGTTTAATAAATTGCATATTGTTATCTTTAAATTAGTTACTCAGAGTAAAAGATATAGACACTTAATTATCCAAACAATATTAGCACAAAACTTTCTTTTCAAAGAACTAAGAGCAATCAGTAGTATAATTATCTTAACAATCTTAATATATACATATATACATACATACATACATACATATATATTTGCTTCCTCCCATATTTTTCTCCTTTCCCCCATCCCAGTTTCTCTTTCACTTTGAACAGTTTCTTCCCATTTCAGAATATCTACTGTATAGTCTGGATCTTATTTACTCTTTCAGCTTCTCACATGGGGGAGACAATACAATGTTTACACATGTGAGTCCAGTTTATTTCACTTATGCATATGGTTTTGAGTTGCATCCATTCACTTATAAAAGTCTCCGGTTTATCCTTTATGGCTGAGTAGTACTCCAGTATATAAAAATACCACATCATTTTTATCCATTCCTCAGTTGATGGGTGATTGAGTTGTTTCCAAAATCTAGCTATTACAAATTATGTTGCTATAAACATAGGTGGACACGTATTGCTTTGGTACGATGTTTTTTGATTTTTGGGGGAAGATACTCAAAAGGGGAATAGTTGTGTCAAGTGGGACCTCTAAACCTCAGTTTTTTTTTTTTTTTTTGAGATCGGGTCTCACTATGCTGTTTAGGCTGGCCTTGAGCTCACTCTATAGCCCAGACTGGTCTCAAACTTGCAATGATCCTCTTGCCTCAGCCTCCCAAGTGCTGGGATTACAGGCATGTGCCACTACACCCAGCTAAACCTAGTTTTTTGAGAAACCTCCATACTGATTTCAACAGTAGTTGCATGAGTCTACATTTCTACCAGCAGTGGAGAAGGGTCCCTTTCCTCCAAAAGTTCCAGCATTTATTACTGGCTGATTTCTTGATAATAGCCATTCTTTCTGGGGTGAGATGGAATCTCAGTGTTATTTTAATTTGCATCTAGAATGACCAGTGATGTTGAACATTTTTTCACATATTTGTTTGCCATTTGTATTTCTTCATTTGAGAGTGTATTCATCTCAGATGCCCATTTTTAGATTGAGTCTTTAAATTTTGGAGGTCTGATTTTTCTGTTCTTTATATGTTCTTGATAGTAATCCTTCATCTGAGGAACAGCTGGCGATATTTTTTTCCCACACTGTGGGTTGTTTCTTCACTGTGTTGGTGGTTTCTCTTGCTGTGCAAAAGCTTTTTAATAAGGTGAGAGCCTAGTTGTTGATTCTTTGTGATAGTTCCTCAGTGATCAGGATTTATTCATAAGGTCTTTGCCTACCCTAGTATCTCTAAGAGTTTTACTTCTTCTATCTTCCAGCAGATTTAATATTTTTGTTTTAATGTTTAGATCTTTGATCAATTGCAAATTTAGGTTAGTGCATGGTGAAATATATGGGTCCAATTTTAATCTTTGGTATGTGCAGAGCCAGTTTTTCAGCACCATTTATTGAAGAGGCTTTCTACCAGTGAATGTGTTTGGCACATTTGTCAAAGATAAGGTGACCAAATATGTCTGGAGTTGTTTCCACATCTTCGAATATGTTCCATTGATCTTTGGATCTTTTTTACAAAAACCAGTACCATACTGTTTTTGTCATAGTAGTTTTATACTATAATATTAAGTCAGGGATTGTGATGCCTTGCCTTTGCTGCCCAGGATTACTTTTGCTCTGTGTCTCTTCTGGTTCCTAATGAATTTTATGATTGTTTTCTCTAATTCTGTGAGATACGATGTTGAAATTTTGATCAGAATTGCATTAAATTTGTATAATAGTTTGGAAGCATGGCCATTTTCACTATATTGGTTCTTCCTACCAAAGGGCAAGGAATAGCTTTATATTTTCTGATATCCTCTTTGATCTCCTTTGTCAGAGTACTGTAGTTTTCAATGTAGAGATCTTTTATATCCTTCATTAGATTGATTCCTAAGTATTGCAATTTTTTGAATATATTGTGAAAGGTGTTGTTTTCTATTTGCTCTCTCAGTGAGTTTGTTGTTTCTGTACAGAAAGGCTATTGATTTTTGAGTGTTGACTTTATATCCAGCTATACTACTGAATTTGCTTATTAAATCTAGCAGTTTTTAGTGGAGTTTTGGGGACCTTTTATGTAGAATATCATATCATCTGAAAATAATGATAATTTCACTTATCCTTTCCTACTCTTCTTCCTTTTGTTTCTTTCTCTTGTCTAATTGCTCTGGCTAAAGTCTCCAGGACTACTTTGAATAAGAGTGGAGACAGTGGACATCCTCATCTTGTTCCTGATTTTAGACTGAAAGCATTCAGTTTTTGTTCAGTTAGTATGATGTTGGATGTTAGTTTGTCATAGATGGCTTTTATCAAATTGAGATAAAGACCATTGTCTTGGTTACTTTTTTCTCATTGCTGAGACAAAATACTCAATGCCAAAAATTGAGGAAGGAAAGGTTTATTTACCTTATAGTTTGTAGAGGTTTCAGCCCATATTTGGCTGGTTTTGAGGCAGAGTGGCACATGGCAGAGGGCAAATGTTCATGGCAGAGTAAGATAGCAAAGCAACAAGAGCAAAAGAGGAGAGTAACAAGCCTCTTTTCCTCCCTTATATTGTAAACAGGCTACCCCCACCCAGGGGGTGTGTAACACTCACCAATCTCCATGTCCTCCTCTTGCACAGGCTCAGGATATATACAAAATAAGGACCCTGGTCCCCTGCTCAATCACTCATTTAACCTTCCAAACTTCTCAGGTTGACACAACGAAGAGCATCCTAGATCAGGAAGGGTGTGTCCTTCTCACCCCAGGATGTAGAACTGCTGAGTCACTTAGTTAAACTTGTAGACCCCTCAAGTTGACATAATGTATCAACCATAACAACCATCTATTCCAATTTTCTGTAGGGCTTTTATTATGAAAGGATGCTAGACTTTGTCAAAAGATTTTTCTGTATCTATTGAGATGGTCGTATTGTCTTTTTCCTTGATTCTGTTAATACAATGTGTTGCATTCATTGATTTGTGTATGTTGAACAATCCCTATATCCCTGGGATGAATCCCAGTTGGTCATGGTGTATAATCTTCTTGGCGATTTGCTGCATTCTATTTGCCAGTATCTCTTTGTGGATTTTTGCATCTATGTTCACTACAGAGATTGGCCTGTAGTTCTCTTTCTTAGTTGGGTCCTTCTCTGGTTTTAGTATCAGGGAAATCCTTGTTTTTAGGAATGAATTTGGGAGAAATGCTTCCCTTTCAATTTCATTAAAGAGTTTCAGAAGTAATGGTATTAGGTTTTCTCTAAATTCCTTATAGAATTAATCAGTGAATCTGTCAGGGCCTGGGCTTTCCTTTGTTGGTAGATTTTTAATTGTATCTTTGATTTCGTTGGTTTATTTAGGATTTTTATATCTTCTTGATTCAACTTTGGTAATTTGTATGTGTCTAGGATTCTGTCCATTTCTTCTGCATTTTACATCTTATTAGAATACAAGTTCTCAAAGTAGGTATAGATGATCTGGATTTCTGCAGGCTCCATTGTGATTTCACCCTTTTCATTCTTAATTGCATGAATTTGAGTCTTTTCTTTCCTTTTTATGATAAGGTTGGCTAAGAGTTTGTTGATTTTGTTTAATCTCTCAAAGAACCAACTCTTCAATTCATTGATTCTTTGAATTGTATTTTTAGTCTCCAATGCATTAATTTCTGCTCTGATCTTTATAATTTCCTCCTTCATGCAAGATTTTGTCTTAGCCTGCTCTTCTTTTTCTCGAACTTTGAGGTTCACCATTAAGTTGTTTATTTGTGCTTGCTCTGTTTGCCTGATACGGGTACTCACTGCTATAAATTGAAAGGACTACTTTCATTGTGTCCCATAAGTTCTGGTATGTTGTATTTTCATTATCCTTTAATTGTAAAAACTGTTGAAGTTATCCTTTATTTTATCCATGACCCATTGGTTGTTCAGGAGGGTGCTATTTAATTTCCATGTGCTTATAAAGTTCTTGTGGCTTCTTTTACCATTGATTTCCAATTTCATTGCACTGTGGTCTGATAATATGCATGGGAAAAGTTTAATTCCTTTGCATTTACTTAAGCATATTCTATGAGCTAGTATGTGGTCTATTTTGAAGAATGTCTTGTGACAGCTGAGAAGAATGTGTATTCTGATGTGGGGTGGAACACTTTGTAGACATCTACTAAGTCTATTTGTTCAAAAGTTTGGTTCAGTTCTAATATTTCATTGTTTTTTTTTTTGTCTAGTTCATCTGTCCTGTGACAGTGGGGTATTGAGATACCTCAATAAAATTGTATTAGTGCTTATGTGATTTTTATTGTCCATTAATATTTGTTTTATATAGTTGGGTACATTGGTATTTATTGTACATATATTTATGATTGTTATCTCTTTCTCTTGGATTGTTTCCTTTACAAGGATGTAGTGACCTTTTTTGTCTTTCTTAATGAGTCTTGGCTTAAAATTCACTTTTTCTACAAATAGAATATCTACCCCTGCTTTTTCTGTGTTCCTATTACATGGAGTATTGTTTTCCATCCTTTGACTTTCAGTGTGTAAATTTCTTTTTGAATTAAATGAGTTTATTGCATGCAGCATATTGTTGGATCTTTCTTCTTGATCTATCCTGCCAGTTTGTGTCTTTTGACTGGTGAACTGAGACCATTAAATTGATGGTTATAACTGATATGTGTAGATTTATCCTTGTCACCTTGTTTTTCTGTTGTGGACTCCCCCTCTTTTTTATCTCCCTCTGTTTAATTGTTTACCTTGTCTGGTAGATTCCTTCTGTTGGGAGTTCATGGGGTTGCAGTCCCTGTTATCTCTTTCTAGAATATCCTTCAAAATATTTTAGAGTGTTGGTTTGGTGGCCATAAATTTCCTCAGATGTTGTTTGGTCATAGAAGTATTTTATTTCTTCATCAGTTTTGAAAGATGGTTTTGTAGGGTACATCAATCTGTGTTTAATGTTGTTTTCCTTTAGAGCTTGAAATCCTTCCCTGTAAACTCTCCTTGACTTTCAGGTTTGTGCTGGGAAGTTGGCTGTGATTCTGATGGGCTTTCCTTTAGGTGATTTGTTTCTTTTCCCTAACCACTTTTAAGATTCTATTCTTGTGTTGAATTTCTGGAATCTTGAGTATGATATGCCTTGGTGTAGATTTTCATGGCTAATTGGAGTTCTATATGCCTCACTTAATGTATGTCAAATTCTTTTTCCCTACCAGAGAAGTTTTCCACCATGATGTCTGTGATTTTTTTTTATATCATTTATGCTATATTCTGTCTTTTCATTGACTCTAATCCATCTTAATTTATTCTTCTTTCCCTCAGTTAGCAGCTGTGGGATTAATTTCCCATAGTCCCTTGCTATTTTAAAGAAATCTTTCTTTTTGTCACCACTAACCACAAGCCTGTCTTCTATATCTGAGATCCTGCCCTCACATTGGCTTATTCTGCTGTGAATACTTTCAGTGGAGTTTTTATTCTCCTGGATAGCTGACTGAATCTGCCTTATGGATTCCATTTCTTTTCTATGCTTGAGCATTCATGGCTTCCATAATTTTCTTAAGCTACTGTATCTTTTTTTTTTTTTTTGGCCTTTTTGAGACAGGGTCTCTCTATGCAGGTCAGCCTGGACTTGAGATTTGTAGTCCAGGCTGGCCTCAAATTTGCAATGATCCTCCTGCCTCAGCCTCCTAAATGCTGGGATTACAGCTGTGTGCCACCATGCCCAGCCTCTATTTCTTTCTTATGCTGAGAATTTATGGCTTTTATAATTTTCTTAATTTCCTCTATTTTTAAATCTCTATCTGCTCTAGAGTCAGTAAGCATGGTTTTCATTGCGGAAACCATCTTGCCATTTATCTGAGAAATTATTTCTAATTTGATTTTTTTCTAGAGCCTCACTGAATTGCTTTGTTGTTACCACTTCAGAGAGGCCAGGTGGGTAATTTTTGGATTTTCCCACCTCATTGGCCCCTGGATTTGCCTTTGGTGAACTGGGTGTCTGGGATTGCACCTTGTTTAAGTCTGCTTTCATCTTCTTTTCTTTGTTTTTAGTTTAATTCCTGAGGTGATGCTTATAAATTGCTTGTGGTGGGTAGTTTATTGCTAGTATTTAGAACCCTTAAGAAATGACTACATGTGCAAGTTATTTTCCATGTGTAGCTGGCTTTTGGGTTTGGGTCTGTTTCAAGGTCCTTCCTCTTCAATTTCTTGGGGATGAGAAGTTGCTACCTGTTTGGCCCAGCCCCTCGTTCTTTGGCACTCTGTTACAGTATTTTCTATAATCCTTAGTCAGTCTCAGTCTTGGAATTCCAAGAAGAATAGCTGTTTAGAACAATTATGTCACTTTTGGCTAAAGTGGTACCATCAGCAATAACAACAACATCATACATAACCTAGAAAATTACAAACTGAGGTAACCATTAATTTGCTACCTTGAACGGTATGAATGAGATTTGTGGTCATATAACAAATCTAAAACAACCCTTGCAATATATAAATCCTTAATATGTCAATTTTATGCTCAAGGGTTAAAATGTAAAAGGTGTTAGGGAGAAAACAGAGAAGTAGAAGAGGAGGAAGAGATGAGAAGTGAGGCTGGAGGACAAAAATCACACTAACTTTGGGAAACTGGTGCAGAAGACTGCAGGGGAAGAGAGAAGGAAGAGATAAAAAGAACAGAACAGAAAAAGCACAAAGAGGCTGGAAACCACCTCACACTCATAAAACCATGATCAAACAGTGGAGGAGGAAAAGCAGAAACAAAACCATCACCACCACAAAATATGGACAGAGAGAGAGAGAGAGAGAGAGAGAGAGAGAGAGAGAGAGAGAGAGAGAAGTCCACTTCTAGGTTTGTCTCTGCTGTCAATGATACACAACCTGTGGATACAGAGTTTGAAGTCCTGTTGATTTATCCCAGCAAGCCAGTGGGTAGTGGATAATCTCAGTGAACCTGCACATTCTGGCATAGACCGGACTCATTCACCCTGTAGCCATCAGCGCACCTTCAATGGGCCTGAGCCCACCTGGGAGATGCTATGTGGAGCCGGCAGCTGCTCTGAGTTTTGAGCTCAGCTGGCCCCTCCCTTAGATGGTTCCTGGCCAGCGCTGTCTCCCACATGATGACTGAGCCCTCTGCACTCATTCATGTCCACTGCTCCCCTCCCCTGCTGTGTCTCTCCTGTGTAGGCCTCTGGGGTCACCAGCAGTCACCACGTGTCCAGAGGTTTGAATTGCTCCTCTCATGCAGTGAGTCCTGACTCAGGGAGAAGGTGCTGCTGGCTACCTCCTTCTTTGTTGAAGTTTCTCTCTTCACTCTCTCCATGGGCTTCTATTCAAACTTCAGATCCTACCCAGGTCCAAGGGCCCCTCTTTCCTTCTTGTCTTCCTTTCTTTGCTGTATTCCAGTGTTTGATGGCAACTCTCAGAGAGGCTCTTTCTCTGCTGCTCACCACTCTGCCATCTTGGTGCTCCTTGGAAATCTGATGTTTTATCCAAGTGATGATCTCTGTGGTGTCTCAAGGAAACAGACACATTCAGGTGGAATGAAAGAGACAGTCAGGCAAAGTGGACACTGTGAAATATCTACAGACAAAAAGTTATTGTTACCATTAAGGCATTTGGATGGATATAACATTACTTTATTCTCACACCTGCCCATTTTGTAGATGAGGGCTTGTAGGTGGGGAGCAGAGACTGCCCAGGTTCTATGGTTGAGTTTCTGCTAGTTTGCTTCACACTGACACACTGTCTGTTCTTACACAGTGAATCTCAGCTGAGGGTCCCTTTTTGTTTTATTTTCCTCCTCTCAATACCCAAACTCCTAGAAGGGGCTGTGTCCTAAGTTCCCAGTACCTGTTCAGACATAGACTGGGACAACATGAGCTAAGGAAAGTGCTGCAAGTGGTTGTAATTCTGAGATATATTTGCATTTTTGGTCAGAAATTCTGAAGTAAAAAGTGTTCTGTAGTTTTTTGCAGTCAAGACAGCCATCTAAGCTCATGGGTTTATTCCCCTTCCTCCTACAAACTACATTAAATTTACTATAAAGGAATGTAGTGAGAATTTTTCAGAGCTCCATCATAGATCAGAAATTTGGAGAAATTTCTGAAAGATGGGTTTTTCACCAGACAAAACCTGGTGAAAAAGGTTACCAAAGAGATGGGAAAGAACCTAATCCATCCTACTCATACAATTGAGTTGCAGTTCACTGATTCCTGCTGTGGAAAAGAATTTTCAGAAGGCATCAGTAAGATGCATAAATTGATTTATTAGGCAAGACTCCTTTCCCTTCCACCCTCCACCTCTTGCCTGTTTTTTTAAAATAAAATTCTTAGTTTTCTAGGACTCCAGAATAAATTAATATCATTCATTCAGAAAATGAGGAGTAAGAAGAAGCATTTATAGTAGTGCCTCTTCAATTGTGTTGAATTGTATTTAGGACCAAGATGTCTCATGAAATATTGATGGACACCGTTCCAGAGAACAGCTGACACACCGGACTGCAGAGAGGTGGTAGGTGACATCTGCTTGCCTGGCAGTGGTGACAGTTCCAGACTTCTACCTAATCAAATTAGTTCCTTTCTGCACTCAAACAAGTCAGAAGCAATCATTTCCTAATCTGTTCTTGATAGGCAAAAGTAAACACTGTCACGGCGTGACGTTAATAAGACAAGATGTGAAGGCTGCTAATATAACACAGACATATCACTTGGATGTAATAAGCCATTTAGAAAAATTGTGGATATAGATTTTCTGTCTTATATGAAAACCGTTTTCCTTTCCACAAGGGAAGGACTGTGCATCTGTTGAGAGGGTCCAGGCACTTGCTTTCTATATACACTCTGCTTCTCTGCCACTGAGTTTTTCTGGAGAAGGCTGTCTGGGCAGGAGGGCTGTGGCTGGACTTGTTAATTTCCTATAAGTTTCAGAGTGTTACTAGTCCTTGAGGACCTGTTTAGTAAAGTTCACCTGCCTGGCTGCTTGCTTCCCATCAGATAAGAGCTGAGAATCAGCAAAGATAAATGGAGACTTTGGAGAAATTTCTTTTAATATTAAAACAGTGCAGAAGGATTATGGTTCTGAAGGCCAGAAGCACACCCAATTGGAAGGTGTTGTTCAGCCCTCAAATGAATTCTGCGAGGTGGAACTAGTCTTATTTGCTAATACATAGCTTTTCCCCCAAGGTGATATGACAAAAGTTAGATTGAAATTTGAAAATGTAGCAGAGCAAGTTTGAAAGAAGGAAACCAAATAAGAAAAATAAGACATGTTGGAGAAAATAAGACCAGTGATGGGGTCCCCTCAAATCCTTGCCCTTATTCAACAGACAGTTATTAAGATGGTTTTATTCCAAGAAAGATATAAGCAAATAAATTAATAGCCAAGTTGGTGAACAGGGCTATAGAGAAAGGAGTGATGAAAAGGAGAGGTTCTGCTTTCAATGAAGTAGTAAACATTAGCTGAACCTTGAGTGGTAGATTGCTTTGTTCTATTTCTTCATATGTTTCTTCTGGCAAGGGACCATCCTGTGTGTTAGGGTAGACAGAATATATCTTTGTGTTGTAGATCTAAGTTTCACTATGTTACTTTCATAGCCTACAGAATTGCAATGAACTTGATGTGAGGTTGAGTGGTTCCACTTGGCTTCTTGTGTTCCTGTGTTTCATCACTAAAGACACATGGTCTGTATAGCTGCTGGTCCAAAGACAATGTGTGGACAAGGGGGACAGAACTAGATTCATTAAATAGCTGGGAGCCAAGCTCAGCCAACTCATAGCCTAACATAGCTGCTCCAGATTACTAGTTGTCTTGTAAGCAAGAAACAAATATAAAGGTAAATTATAATTATCTGAGTTTCACCATGTTTTGTTACACTGCAGTAGCATGACAATAGCTGACTAATACAACCTTCAGGATTGAAGTTAATCATATGGTCAATATAATATAAAAACATCAAGTGTTGGAACAAGCATATTGGTGATGTATTTTTGGCTTTTACTAATAAATAGTAATTTTATTTATTTGAAAGATTTTTCAAGCTGAAAATAAAGAATCCACCAAAAAATGTATACCTCCTTCAGGAAAAGAAAAATCCATATAAGTATTTTAATACACATCAGACATTAACTCGCAGTAAATTGATTGCTTTTTCCACATGTACATTAGGTTTTGCATGCTATCTCAATTAAATTAGGATTAAAGTATTTATAAAAGGTTTTCTTTTCCTGAAGTGTGTATATATCTTTTTGGTGGACTTTGTGTATAAGGACAAAAAGAAACTTTTCCAGAGAGCCCAGTTTCACCCGTCCGGGTAATGTCATGCAGACCTCAGTAAACCATCCTTGAGATTCTCTTTTACAAAGTACAGTGGGTCTTCTGTATCTGTGAGCTCTGCATTGGTAGATTCAACCAACCACGGATCAAAAATATTCAGGGAACACTGCATCTGTGTTGAGCACATACAGGCTGTTTTCTTCTCATTGTTCTCTATATGGTATAGAATAACTATAATTTCTTAGCATTTACAATGTTTCAGGTGTTATGAATAATCTAGAGGTGATTTAATCCATACAGGGTGATCGATATCATATAGATTGTATGCAAACACTATGCCATTTTACATAAGTGGTTTGAGCAGTGACTTGCAGATTCTGCTCTCTGTGGGAGTCCTGGAGCCCATCCACAGTGCTTGCTCAGGGACCACTGAAGTTCCTTGGCTATCACAAGTCATTACTTCCCCCTTTCCCACTCTGCTTGCTGTGGTCATACTGCTCATTCTTACCAGGGCCAAATCGGTATCTTTGCCACAAACACTCCCTGGAGGTGCGATTGTCATCATTCAGAGGATTCTGCCAATGTCAGATGCCCAGGGGCTCGTGTCCTCCTGGAGGACACTTTCTCCTATCGTTTCCAAAGCTGCTGGCACCACTTCTGCAGATATTCTTTGCATTAAACCCTTCCACATCTCACTATGCCATCTCATCCTGAAATTCCTTGTGTCAATCATGGATGGGACAAACCATCTAAGAGACAGACAACACATCACCATTGAGTTCTTCCCTAGTCTCTGGCAATGCCCGCACTGTGCGGACTTAAGAATTTCAACATCCTTCCTGAAATGAGTTCCTTGCTGGAAGTCCCTCAGCACTTCTGCGCATTGCTTCTGGAAGGCAGCATCACCAGCTTTCCACCACAGCCAGGACCCCCACAACTCAGCCCAGAGGGGATCCTGGTTCTTTTGGGACATCTGCACATTTTGCTTCTTTCAGGAATGGAGAATTAAACTAGAACAGGCTGACAGGTGATCTGGGATGACCAGCATCAAAGCCATGAAGAAGAGGCATGGAGAAGGTATGTGCTTATTGGAATCTAAGCCAGTTCCTTGGTAGGAAGCCCCTGTTTTGAATCCCAGGGACATATGGGTTCTCGTGTGGGTCTTCATGGAATTGAGCATGAATGGGGAGTCTGAAGCAAACACCAAATGGCCCAAGTTGTGCACAAATCTGACCCACTGGGGCACTGAAGGAAGCAAGGCCACAGATCACAGAGGGCAGTGATGTCCAGAACAGCAGTAGGAAATAAAGCCATAAAATGACTGAATTCCAGAAGAATGACACAGGCAGGGACTTTTAAGGCTTTGTTTTGTGTTTCTAATACATGGTTTAATGAGATGGTTTCTAAGGATGCTTGGGCCTCTAACTCTCTACGACTCTAGCTAGATGTTTGGAGGAAGCTCTCAGCTTTTCTCCTAATGCAGTTGCCAGAGGCCTGCTTTTTAACAGCCTTGCTTTATATCCTGCATATCCAGAGGAGATGGAAATAAATCATGCTGAGCTCCTTCTCCAGCAGCTAAGAAGAAAGAAAGTGACATAAAGTCAGGAGACACAATTTGAAAACTTTCTTACTGTACAGGAAAGGAAAGATGAGTGTCGGGGACTGCCTGTGTCGCTGTGATAACACACGCTGGGAGGGGACAGAAGGTGCTTGGAGGTGCCTGGTTATTGGTGAGTGTCACAAGGCTCAGACTCTGGGATTTGGCATGTTTTGGTGATATTAATAATTGCTATTGAATCTCCTTCATTCTGCTAAATTCTAACTTTTATTTCATCCACAGAACTCATCCTTCTGTTTTTTTTCTAGGGTGAAGCTGATTATAAAACTTTATTCTTCACTGTCTGGCTTAATTCCCTTTGTTAAAGATGGTAGTGAAATCTCATCACTTAGGCTTGGGGCTTGAGATCGCCTTTGTAAGCAGGTACAGGCGACCACTCCGGTACCACATGTGCTGGGTCCTTGGAGTCAAATAACTGCCTGTCAGAAACACTTAAAAATGGGATCTATACTGAAAATGTGTCAATTACTTTCTTGCTATTATTCCCTAAACAATACAGTGTAGTGATTATCTACATAGCATTTATATTGTATTAGGTGTGACTAATAATCTAGAGATGATTTCAAGGGTAGGGTAGATGCATGCAGGTTATATGCAAACACTTCCTCATTTTATGGAAGGGACTTGAACACTGTCAGGTTTGGCATCATGGGACCTAGAATCAATCCCACATGGATACTCAGAGGTGACTGTGATGTGTTTCTTCTACACTTAACTTGAGATCTGCTGATAAAGAGCTAGGTGGTGGCTTTTCCTTGCTTGTTCTCTCTTAAGAAGGGGTTTATGAAATCTAGTTAATACCTAGTGAAGAGCACAGGAGGAATACCAGTCTACCAAATACAGGGAATTAAGTGGTGCCTGTTAAATCCCTGAAGTGCTCCCTTTGGTACACCAAACTGTTCACACTTTATAGACCCAAACTCTCATGTCTTCCAAAGAGCAGGCATCAGAACCTTGCAGTTGGGTGCTGGGTCAGTTTATTCAATAAGCTAAAAAGTAGTAGAACATCTTTTAAAGAAGAGTTTATGATTTTATTTTTCACTTCCAATGGGACTTGCTCTGTACCTGTTCATCCGTGAGTCATTATTCACTGAGATGAAATTATGCCTAAAGTGCACTCTTTGGGAAATACAAAGAGGTAGAGTAAGGTTTGTCCTTGTAATTAAAATGTGTTTGAAGAAACCAAACTTCTTATAAGTATGAAAATAGTGCTATCAGTCTCAGATAGTAAAAAAAAAAAAATATATGCCCTTGTTTTCCACCATCCTTAGGTGGCTCAAGGATTAAAACAGCTATTAAACAATAAGAGAATCCAAATTATACAATCCAGTTGCCTTCCTCCAGCCTGCCCCAGTGAAAATCTGAAATATGACAGACTCACAGGGGCCACCCCTCCGTCTGGCGATCCCTGAGGAGCACTGTCCATAGTCCCTGGGAGTTCCTGCCTAGACGCACCAGGGCTGTCCCCTTCATCCTTGGACCTGGACCAATTCCTTTGCTACATTTTTCTGTTTCTAGCTCCTTAGGTTCCTACTGTCCGTTCCTCAGCCAAAGAATGAAAAGCTCCTGTGAAGAATGTGGCCCTGGCATCTGGCACTTTCCCAACCATCTAAACCTTTGCAAGTAAACTCTCCTAAATTTAGCATTCTGGTTTTGATGGGGTCCCTGGTGAGTTCAAGGATCATTGATAAATTCTTTAACCTAATGAAGCAACACAATGATCGAATTTTAGGCACTATGGTGGAACAATCTTTTTTTGGTGATATCTCCTCTGTTTCATCCTTAGCAATCATCTGACTTATTATTCACTCCTTATTGCAAACTTTGAACTGTGGAAACTCAACGCACTTCATAAATAAAAAATAATTTGTTTCCAGCAAATGGAACAGATTTTAAAAGGAATTGCTCATGGTGATTTAGTGAATTGTCAGGTTTCTATTTCATAAATAACAAAATAGAAATTAGGAGCATGTCAGAACGCATTAGCGCTCACACATAAATAAAAGTGATTTTATTAGAACTGGTAAATTACGCTTCCTTAATCCACATTGTCATGCGTGGCACTCTGCTATATATCCTGTTGGTTTTTCACTCCCTACTTGGGTTACAGTTCAGCAAGACAAACACACGGGGTAAGAGATATAATGGGAACACAATTATGAGTGAATAAATCTTGTTTTCTTGTGTTTCGTATGGTGGTGTTTGGTTCTCCTTTCCTTGGTGTATCCGGCAGAACTTGGCTGAAAATAGGAGATTAATACCACCGCCCCCTGACAAAAATATAGAGAAGAAACAAAAGAGGAAGACTTTGGTGAGCTCTCCAGGCCAGGATACAGGGAACTTGTGCTTTAGTTAGCTTTGGCCCCTCTGAGCGCCAGCTCCTGGGCAGAGGAGGTCTCTGATCTGGCTGTCTGTGCTGTAGCTATGAGCATGAGCATCTGGCTGTCGCACAGGCCAAGTCTCAAGAAAGCTGAATTTCCAGGCCCCTGACCAATTCTTCTTCTGAGTCTTGTTCTTTCCTTCTCACAGTGCATGATTTTCAGCCCCAGCTATTGTGCCAAGTCTCAGAACTCAGAATGCTTTCCCCTCCCTCCCTCCCTTTTCTTCCTTCCTTCCTTCCTTCCTTCCTTCCTTCCTTCCTTCCTTCCTTCCTCCCTCCCTCCCTCCCTCCCTTCCTTCCTTCCTTCCTTTCCTCCTTCTTTGCTCCCTCCCTCCCTCTCTCCTTTCCTTTCTTCCTCCCTCCCGTCCTTTGTTCCTTTCTTCCTTCATGCCTTGGGGACTGAACCCAGGGCCTCATGCTTGCTAGGCAAGTGCTTTACCACTAAGCTACACCCCCAGCTATTTTGTCCTGTTTCTTTAATGCACCTGTCCATCAGGTGATAGCACAATGAAAACAACACACATAAAATACTTACTATGCGAGGAACAAGTTAATGCTTCCTTAGAATGTGGCACCTTACCTCAGTGGGAACGACTGCCCATAAGTGCAGTGCTGAAGAGAGCCCAGGAGACCCTCCAGTGCCACAGTGTGTCGGGTGCCCCTGGATGAGGAGTGCTCCGCTGCAGGAAATGTCCCAGATCATGCCCTGGAAGCTCTTCTGGTCCCATGCTTCTTCTTCACCTCCACACCTGGCTGAGCCCGCGACCCTTTACGCATTGAAAGCACATTCACGTGGGATGTTTGGAATTTGATCCCCAAACAGCAAGTGAGGGATCTTTGTCCCTGACAGTTGGGAGAAATGGAGCCATAGAGAAGTGTGATTGCTCAAGATAAGTGTAACAGAGACCAATTTGGAGTGCAGATATCCTGACACTCAGCAGGGACCCTTCTTCCCCTCCTGTTGCTGGTGGGAGATGGGACCACGTTGAGCTGGAATGGCAGATTCTCCCAGGCAATCTGAACATCACATTCTTAGCTCCAGAAGAGAGGGAGTCTACCTGGAATGGATATATTATTATAAAACTGCAGTTTTGCTCACTGGAAGAGATAACAGTGGCCTCGGGGAGGGCGGGAATCAGTGAAAGCCAATTTTCAGGACTTAATTAAAATGCAGTGTAACCTTGCCTCATACTTGTTTAATGATTTTCATTTTGCCAACGAAGAAGTTGAGGTTTAAAGGTGCCCAGTGACTTGTCCAGGTTGACTTTGCTGGTTTCTGACCCAGCTTTGTATTTCTGCCTCCATCTGATGTCTCTCCTGCTTGGCTGATGAAGGGAAAATTGAATCCAAATATAACTCTGTGCCCACGTACGCAATATATAATTACTGTATCTCTTGGAAATTCAAAATCTTTTATAGCAAAAGATTAACTCAACACATTTTGGGGTGTTGGCATCACAATTCATTTCCATATTTAAGCACAGATGGTTATTTAGAAAATGTAGCAGATAAGCTAAGAATTACTTTCTGGGTAATAGTGGGGAACCTCTCTACCTGAGAAGGCGGGGTGCAGGTGCCAGCAGCCACTGGGTAAGGAAACAGCGGGATGTCCAGGATATCTTGGCTCTGTACACACAGTTAGGAATTTTAATATCCTTGTTTTCCCTCTCACTCTCAACAACTCGATTCAGCAAACCTGATCGATCTTTTCATTGGGCAGCCTTGGAGATGAAGCGTAAAAAGTCACTGGGGAGCACTGCAGAGGCCTCTGGCTACTCTGTAGAGGCACAGGGTGCTTGGGACCCCTGGTCCCCAGGGCAAAAGGGGACAGACCAAAATCCAAACATCCTCAGGCCACCTTTCCTCCAGGACCTTGTTGAAGAGACCTGGGATACTTAGTTTTAAGTTTGCTACTGAAGAGACAGAATTTGGTGTGGGGATGCCTGCATGTTGTCAGGACTATGAGTGTCTGTTCCTGACAGGCTACCCCCGTGACACTCTTGATCAGGCCACTTGGCTGGAGGACAGGGCCACGGGGCTGTAAGGAGCCCAGCCCATGGAAGGAGAGCACGTGGCCCGAGTCCTGGTTTGGCTTCACCATGTTGCTGGATCATCTCATGCCTCAGTTTCCCCATCTTTAGATACTAACAGTGACATAACAGTCCTTGGCTGGCTCATAGGGTTACTGTGAGGATCAAAGCTGGTGGAGACCAGACAGTAAGCCCATGCCTGGTCCTGGAATGTGCTAGGTCCAACCAGAATGCTTTAGATAGTATGATGGTTACCATCAACTTCCCATAACCTCAGCCTCCTTATCCATAGGATGAACAGATAACACTGTACCTGACTTACTTCCTCTCACAGGATGGGCATAAAAAACCCTCCAAGATAATGATCATTTAAAGGAGACTAATATTTAAGGATGATAAAGATACATTTGCCGTGGTAATTATGACCAGCCTTACAGTCCTTTCTATTGCCTATGATTCATGGCATTTGTGAGGCCACAGGAACTGCAGGAGGGAGGTATACTGGGGTGGGGACCCCTGATCACTCTTTTCCAGTGCTGGTCACTGCCCCCTCCCTCGAGCTCCATTAAGAATTCCCCTCGGCAAGCCTTGATTGTTGAGCACATTCAGTCAGATAAGGAGGTTGGGAGCCGCTGGCGTAAACAAAAGATCAAAGATTAGCCAATTAAAATGGAAAAGTTCCATTTAAACTTCATTCATGTATTGAAAATTGGTAATGACATTTATCTTCCATTAATATGTGGAGCATTATCTGTCCATAATAACTGGGAAAGTGCAGACTACACTGGTGTGAAATGAGCTCCTGGCCATCGCTGGGCGGCTGATTGCCGGTGAACTCTGTGTGCTGTCTCCCGAGGGTCGGGATAAAGCAGAACAAATAAGTCTATTAATATGCAGCCTAATACCAATGAAGTCCTTGTTCAATGTGATTTATTTATCATATTGATCTTCCTTTGCTAAGCCAAGAGCAAATTAAATGAGCATTGGCTTGTATTGCCTGGAAAATGCAATCCAGATAAAAATCAAATTGTTATCTTCTGTGTACTTGGAAGATTAACTAGAAACTCTATTCCTCTGGTATTCAGTGTGATGTGCTAAACTGTTGCTTTGGGGGGAAATCATGGCCTTTGGATAGCAGAGCAGCATTTATCAGAAGGCATCTCGGCATTCATGAAATAGCTAATTGACAATTCTGCTTGTGTCTTTCTCTGAAAATGTCAGAGAATTGATACTGTACCCCAATACCTACCTGTTTTACCATCCAATCCATGTATGGCCAAGATTTTACGGTGGAAGTGTCTCAGAATGAAAATGCTTTTCCAGCCTGCAGGAATCGGTGTGGGGACAGCAGAAACCGGAGGGCCCAGGACTCCAGAGACTTACAGCCTCGTGTGTCAGAGTTGAAAAACTTGTAGAGTTTTCTGAAATTCTCAGTAACCATGTATTCTTAGAAGGGCTTTGAAACGTTGCTGTTTTACTGTCCAGGCTGTGGCCGCAGAACATTAGAGCAGAAGAGCTCCTCTAGAGCTCCTTTGACCCCTCCAACCCCCAGGAAGCCAAGAGGTAGAGAAGTAGGCATGTGACCTGTTTTCCACCTTCACATGGGGAGTGACGGGCTGGGTGTCAGGGACAGAGCCCTTGAAGCATTATGACACATGTGTACAGAATGTCTGCTTTGCCCATTTGCCCATCAGTGCAGCGGATACAAAACAGCCTGCCCTCCTCACCCCACAAAGCGCCAGTCCCCGAGGTCTGCGGAGATGAATCAGAGCACAGCCCAGAGCTGAGGGAGACAGTTCCATTCTGCTCGTCTTTGTCTTCCAGGAAAAGTGTAAAGTGCCCGGAGTTAGGACCTGCGCGCTGTCCTCTCTACTTCGTCTCCTTCGCACCCGCTGGAAACCGTTTCTCCCACCCTCTGGGCCCATGGTCCTCAGGACACTTTGGTCACGCGTGCTTCCCGTTAGGCAGCCTCCCACCCTCACGCTCACACACATGCACACACACGCTGTATTCGGATGTTAAATGTCCTTCACCTTATTCCCTGGAGCGGTACGTTAGCAGGTGGGACCCTGTGAGAGGCCCTCAGGTCATTGCAGGGGTGGCCCTGAAGGGCTGTGGGGATCCTGGCTCCTCCTCTCCTTGCTTCCCGGATCACGATGCCAGTGGTTTGCCCTGCCACACGGTCCTGCCGTGTTGTGCCACCCTGGCCAGATGTCCAAAGCCAAGGGCCCCCTGATCTTGGACTGAACCCTCATAAGTGTTTCTCCTTATAAGTGGGTCACCTCAGCTATTTAGTTGTAGTAATGTGAAGCTATCTGATATACGTGCATATACACACATCATGCACCCACATGCTCACATGCACATATGTTCTCACCTGCTCCTGCTCCTAACTTGCCTTCTTTTGCTCTTCCCAAACTCAGGAATTACTCAATAATTATTTTCTCTTTTAAAGTGACAACTTGGAGATGAGGAAATTTCCCATCACTTAAGGCTATTCCTGTATTTTAGAAGGCTGTATGTTGCTACCTTTGGTGACTTCGTATGTTCAGTGTTGAGAGGTGTCAGGTGGAGCCCTGGGGTACTAGAAGTCACTGAGGCCCTGAAGCACTCTGAGGACCTTGACTGGGTGGGGACAGCTGTGTTCTTGGGGTCTCATATTCAAGAATTTTGCCTGATTTGGAACAATAAGGCACTTCACTATAGTGTGTAGCATGGCGGGAAGGAGTGGGGTGATTTAGGAAGCTGTGTGTGCTCTGCCACTCAGACAAGGAAAGTGATTTTACTTCAGGCAGCACGTCGGTATGATTTACTTATCAGCAAAATGGTTCTTCTTCATGAATTTTAAGGCTCTTACTCTCCCTGGATTGGAGGGAAGGGCAGTATACAACTGGCTTCAAAACCAATGGTCCATATAATATTGATTCTTTGGTATTTACTGAAATTTGCTTCTTTGCATCTCAGAATGTGATCGATTTTAAAAATGGTTCTCTTCATGGTTGGAAAGAATTTTAGGCACAACATTCTATCTGTGTCCTTTAGAACAAGCTTGGGAATTTGTTATTCTGTGTCCTTAATAATTTAAATTGATTAGTTATTGAAATAGGCATAAAGTCACTTTTAGTTTATATTTATCACATTTTCCATATTCTTTCACTTTTCATTTGATCAGGATGAAACTACATTAGGTTTCTGTGGGGTCTAAATTGCAGTCACTTTCTGGTGATTTTTTTCTTTTATGATTGTGTGTGTGTGTGTGTGTGTGTGTGTGTGTGTGACGTCAAATACACTTTGCCTGATATAATGATACAGCGTTGACTTTCTCTTGCTTAGGATTTGCCTGTTACATCTGTTCCTCTTCCATTCCTCTCACCTTCAAATTTGGAAATGTTTCTTTGCCGTCTCACAAAGCTGAATGTTATTAGGTCACAGTTATGAAGGGTTCAGTCCAAGATCTGGCAGCCCTTGGCTTTGGACATCTGGCCAGGGTGGTACAACATGGCAGGACCGTGTGGCAGGGCAAACCACTGGCATCATGATCCAGGAAGCAAGGAGAGGAGGAGCCAGGATCCCCACAGCCCTTCAAGGCCACCCCTGCAATGACCTGAGGACTTCACAGGGTCCCACCTACTAACGTACCACTCCAGGGAACAAGGTGAAGGACATTTAACATCCAAATACACAGTGTGTGTGTGCATGTGTGTGAGCATGAGGGTGGGAGGCTGTCTAACGGGAAGCACACATACCAGATGAAAATAGACTTCTTGTGATCTGGGAGGTTTAACCCAGTTACATTCCCTTTGTGTAGTTATTTGCACAGGCCTGGGTCCACAATCTTATTTTTGGCCTGATGTTTACTATACTTCTGCCTGTTGGTTTTGTTCTTTTCCTGTCTTTTACTATCTCCTTAAAAACAATGTTTTTGTAGTTCTTATTTCCTTTCCACAAGTTTGGAAGTTTCAGATTCTATTCCCATTCTTTTTGAGAGTAAGCTGAATTTTTTGATTAATTTTTCTTTTTTTAAAGTCACCTCAAACTTCCAGGAAAGTTGCACTAGGAATACAGAAAACATTGATGTAGCACCATTACCACCTTCCATTGCAAAGGACATAGTCAGGGTCACATATTACCACTCTGGCTCACTGGTCACTGTGCTTTGTACCCTCAGTACGCCGTGTCCCTCCATCATCTGTGTGTGACACAGGGAGGGAGCCCCACGTCTCCTGATCCTTTGGACACGCTGGGGCAACACAAGTGTGGCCGAGAGCCATTTCCCTCCCCTCCCTGCTTCTCCTCCTGAAAGCACTGGTGTAAAAAGAATGTAAATCGAGAAGCAAGCTCATCTTTCAATTCCATAAAAAAGATCAGCGGCTATGGGAGCAGAGGCGAGGTAGGAAACATCCCCGCCATAGAGAGACTTAAGGGAAAAAATGGGACCATGCCATAAAATGTTTATGGTGTCCTTGGAATAATTGAGTATTTTCTAGTTTGCGGTGCTGAGATTTTATGAGCCAAACAGAGGACCTTTAAAGCTTATTTTGTTTTGCTCTTCAGTGGGTTTAATTAAGGTTGGACTTGAGACTTAAAGTTGTTGGAAAACTTGAGATTTAAAATGAAACAACCCAAGAAACCTACATAATCACCCATGCGGCTGTTTATGTGATGGCTGGGTGGCTCTGTGAGCCCCAAATGGGCTCATCATTTTGCGTCCTGTCGCAGCAAAATCTCTACTGTTCTCACTTAGCGAGTATTCAAAGTGTGCCAAAAGAAATGTTCTATTAGTGCAACTTGCTTGCATCTTTCTTTCCATGCATGACCTCAAGGGCTGCCTGATCCTCCTCTGGGGCAGTAATGCTTACTAATGCCTCGCCTTCTTACAGCTTTCCCTTTCCCTGCCCTCTGGTTGTAGCTCCCTTTGTCCTGAAAGAATTTAGTTTCCTTTCTCATTGCCCTCTGATCTCAGATCTTGCTTAACCATTAGATACCATCCTGGTTTTTACCTAGATGCTCTGCAAGGGCCTCCTGTGTCTATCAACAAGAGTTTTGGAAGGTGATTGAATTTTGGGGGCTCTAGAGCTGACTTGGTGTTAGAAAGTGGGGTCTGGTCAGAAGAAGTGGGTGACCTAGTGTGTCTCTCCCTTCCCAGATTCTTTTTTAAAAAATTTATTTTAAAGAAAAAAAACAAAAACAACAACAACAGAAACAAAAACAAAGGCAAAAACAAAACAACAACAAAAAACAAAAAAATACAGGACTTCAAAATAAGGTGATAGGAAATCAATAGTGGTTGTTATATTACATATTGCTATCTTCAAAGTAGTTGCTCATATTACCAGACATGGGCATTCAAGAGTCATTGAATAATTAAACATTAATTGTTTCTTTCAACAAGCCAATAGAAATTAGTAGTAAAATTATCTTAGCTACTATTATATTATATTATATTATATTATATTATGTAATATATTTCCCTTCCTCCTTTTCTCCTTTCCTTCCAAGATTCTGGGCTGTTTTCTTCTCTATCTGTTTTCTGACTCCCGTGATGTCAGCAGCCTTTCCTTCCCCTTGTTCTACTGCCACGCCTTCCTGTTTGGAGCCAGCCAGCTATGGGCTAAAAATATGAACCAAAATAAACCTCTCCTCCTTTGAACTGTGAGTGTTGGGTACTGTGAGTTGAGTAACAAGAAAGTAACTAGGAGATTTATCTACCACTTAATACGTTCTTCAACCCATATCAGATCAGAGGCATTATGTTAAGGAAAATATTTTAGCCATAAAATAATTACTTTCCTACACAGTAATATACTTAAGGAGTGGTTAAAGCCAAATACAAAGTAGGGACTTTACCATGAGTTCTGATTAATTGGTTATAGCCTGATTAAGGCTATAACCAATCCATGTTTCACTGATAAGTGTTTAATACATTTTATAAAAACTGGAGTTAGCCGGAATAACATTAATTTAAAGATGTTTGATAGATTTTAATTTTTAGAAAAGTTTTAAACTCACAGCAGAACTGAGCAGAAGGGACAGAGCATTCTCATTACCTTCTGCCACCACACGCCCAAGAGTCCCCACCCCCATCAGAGTGGGACATGTGTTAGAAGTGAGGACCTTACAGTGACACATCATGGTCATCAAATTCCATGGTTTTAGGTTAAGTTTCACTCTTGTACTTGCATGTTCAATGTGTTTAGACAAGTGTATAATGACCCATGTGCATGCAGAGTATTTCCACTGTGCTGTACAGGTTAGTTTTATTGTATCACAGAATAGTTCACTGCACTAGAAATCCCTTGGCCTCCTATTCCTCCCCCTTTCTCCTAACCCTTGCCAACCACTGACATTTTGCTGTCTCCATGCTTTTTTTTTTTTCAAATTGTATACTTAAAATCATAGACTAGTCAGTCTTTCCAGATTCTTCCCCTTAGTAGTATGCATTTAAATTTCCTTAATGTCTTTTTTGAGTAGCAATATTTGCTTGACTTTTTCCTTAAAGCTTTTACTTTAAGAAATGATGAAAGAGTCATAGAGGTACACGTGGAAAAGACATGATCACAGAAGACTACAGACCTGATCAAGTGAAGACAATCTAACCCGAAAACTTAGTGCTTGTCATCTATGCTCAAGCTGAAGTTCTGAGTAGGGCATACTGCAAAGGGCTGAGAGGAATGGAAAACTCGTGTTCCTCTTCTTGCTGACTTTCTTCAAGAGAACCCATACCAACATCCTCACAGCACTTCTCTAGGCCCACCATGTCCTTCCTGTCCTCAGAAAACTATCCTTCCTCAATCCCCTTTTCTATGTACACTCAGACAGGAGATCAGGGCATGGCAAAGCTGGCTAGGAAAGTAGCTGTGACCTGTTAATTACAAAATTCCAGGACACATGCATAGAATTGTTCCCAAAACCCTGCATGTGGATGTCTCATGAGAACTCAAGTAGGTTTTTGATGGGATGGCCTAGACCTGATATCATCCTGAGGTATGGGTGATCCAAAAAGGATGAACCTCACTGAGCTTTTGTCACTGTGTTCTCTCTTGCAGGTGGCTAACCCTCATGCTGTAGGTTGTTCTTCTTTTCCTACTTTTACTTGGCCCAAACTTGCTCTGTAGAACCTGTTTCTTTTCCTAACTCTAACAAACTTTTGCCAGTTCTTTGCTCAGGACAGAAAGAACCTAGACACCACTTCCTGAAGCAGAGCCCAGCACACCCAAATGTGGTAATGATACTAGTGAACAAAAGAACTCTTGATGTGCATCAGACCAAACCTGTCGTCCAAGTGAGCCTAGGCCTCAGTTAATGGCTGTGACGTTGCTTAGCATGCACACAGCATGCTGTGTTTGGCCAGATCTACAGCTCCTCCTCCAGTAGGAGGTTGGTAATTAATGCCAACCTTGAAGCTACTGGAGCACGAGTCCATACACTAAATGTCGAATTTGGTCTTGATGGTGGCAATGGCAGCACTGACATCTTTGGGGAACACATTAGCATGGTATGATAGGCAGCAAACCATGTAATTAGCTTGGTGAAGCTCATATTTCACTATCCGGGTGTCTGCCTCAAAGCAAGCTTTGATGATCTCTGCTGCAAAAAGTTCTTCATGGTAGACATTCTCTGTAGAGATAACAGGGACACATGTGCCTGGAGGGAAGTGGACTTGGGGAGAAGCTACCAAGTTGGTATGGAATTCTGTCAGATCAATATTCATGGCTCCATTGAATCTGAGGGAAGTAGTGATGGAAGATTTCTCATTAGGCAGCTAAGGTTGGTAGGTTGGTTGCTCCATCTCAAGGTTTCTATGACAGAAGTCACAGATGGTCTTCTCGTCTACCAGGAAGGCACAATTAGAGTGCTCCAGAGTGGTGTGGGTGGTGCAGATGGACTTGTAGGGCTCCATGACAGCTGTGGACACCATGGGGGCTGGACAAATGTAGAACTCCAGCGTGGACTCTTTGCTGTTGCATCAGCAGGGTGGAGAACCCAGAGCCAGTTGTCCCACCAAAGCTCTGGAAAACCAAGATGCCCTGTAGACCTGTGCACTGCTCATTCAGTTTATGAGTTTGGTCCAAGATGAGGTCAGTGATTTCCTTGCCAGTGGTGCAATGCCAATGGGCATAGTTTCTGGTAGCCTCTTCCTTTCCCATGATCCCCTACTCAGGATGGAAGAGCTGGTGGTAGGTACTGGTGCAAACTTCATCAATGACTTTGAGTTCCAGGTCTATAAACACTGCCCCAGGCACATACTTACCAGCAATAGTCTCACTGAAGAAAGTGTTGAAAGAGTCGTTTTCTCCCCTAAGGGTCTTGGCACTTGGCATCTGGCTATAAGACTGGTTACCATGTTCCAGGCAGCAGGACTCCCAGCAGGCATTGCCAGTCTGGTCACCAGCCTGGCCAACACAGATGGAGACACACTCACACATGATGGGTACAGGTTAGGGGGTGAAGGCAACAGGAGCAGACACCAGGTCCCAGGTACTGTCACTGACAAGCTAATAGTGAGATGAACAATGTACTCCATTTGACATTTTAATGATGATTGAGGGTGACTTCTAAAAGGATAAATAACCCAATGCTTTTTAAATCCCAAACTATCTGTATATAGCTTCTCCCCTTAAGAACACACAGAAATGATCTGATGTTGCCCAAAGCCAGAGGAGATAGAGGCTCAGTTTCCGTGTCATGGAGACCGAGTTATCTGTCCATACCTTGTGGCCATAGAAGAGATATCCAGCCCATGCAAAGCCTTACTGCGGCAGAGGAAGTGGGAACCAATGGTGCCTTAAACACAGCCCATGGAACACCACTCCATGCAAGTGTGATCTACACTTTCACCTTGAAGGGCTTCTGATAATTCTTGAAGAAGAAGTTAATGTATCCTTGTTTTGAAAGACCAGAACTTTTTAGTGAGAGAGAAGTGATGACAAATAATGTCTCTTGAAATGTCAGTGTGATCTAGAATCCAATGGCTGTCTTCCCTCTGGTCCCACACACAACGCTGGCCTGTGGTTGCACATGGCTATGAGCACGTGAGGGGGCTGAGGACAGGATGTCCCTGAAGCCTACTGTCTTCCTCAACTCAGTGCCGAAGGTCAGGCTACTGGGAATGTGCCTCCGACCCTCCTTGTTTCCCTGAGCTGGAGTTTATGGACGGCCTTTTGGACCAGCATAGCCCATCCCTTGCTCGACTTCTCGCCTCACTAGAAGCACAGACTTCATACACTGGAGCAAGGATGGGCTTATACTGGAACATGGGATCAAAGTAGACACAGGGTATTCTTCTCCAAAAGCAGAAATTACTTCCAGGAAGACCTCACCCATCAGACTCCAGGTAAGCCTGTCTCCTCTTTGATTGATGACAAAGACATTTGGTCCTCAGTAAGGTACCTGGTGTTGCTCCTGTCCAACCCTATCTTTTTTTATTCACAGAAAATCTCCAGTAGCCACAAGAAAAACCGAGCAACTACATCGCAATGCAATGCCATTTTAATGTCCATCTGCATTTTATTAGTTTTTGAATCTCAGTCCAAATTTTATCCTGTTGGAAGGTGTGCAGTCTGATTAATCTCCTGCAATCTCTTACACATGCCCTTTAAAGGTGCTTGTGACACCATCCTTTGGAGTCACTGGAGTCGCTGCTTTTGATGAACAACAAGAAATTACCAAGCTTTTCTGGTGTGAGTGTCTCATTTGGCACCTGAGAAAAGTGAGGTATAAAGGGTCTGGTGACTTATGCAGAGCTACTCAATTTTCTACCAACCACTGACAGTAGAAACTGGTGGTACTTAACCTTACTACCACTTTCTCCCCACTTTACTTATGCTTTGAGAGCTTTATTGAGGTAAAACTGATACAGAAAAATCCTCACATATTTAATGTATACATTTTGATGATTGTGGACATACATACACAACAATGCTGTTGTCGCTACCCTCAAGGTAATAAGTGTATTTATCCCCTCCAAAAATTTTCCTTGTGTTCTTTGGTGGTAGTGGTGGTGTGTGTGTGTATGTGTGTGTGTAGAACACTTACCAGAGTTCTGTTCTTTTCATGTATACAGTAGCATGTTCTTAGGTATATGTGCTATGCAGCAGATCACCAGCATTCATCTGTCCAGCATTACTGAAACTTATATTGTTTAAGCAATGACTTCCTAAATCTTTTCCCATTTTTTGGAAATCACCATGCCACTTTCTGCTTTTATGGGTTTAACTATGTTAGATATCTTTGAAAATGAGCTATCTACAGACAGTGGGACCCTCTTTAGCTTTAAAAATGAAGGATGCCCTACCTCAACATGGATGAACCTAGACCACTAGGGGAATCTAAGGGAGGGGACAATTGCTGTGCGATTCCACTTATACAAAGGGCCTAAAACAGCCAAACAAACGCAGAGAGGCTGTGTGCATATATTTATTTCATTAAACAAACACAAATAGCACTAACATGTGAGCCAAGCACCTTACAACAATTATTAGCTAATGAAGTCTGTGCTATTTTCATCTCTAGTCTGCACAGGAGAAACTAAGAGAGGCTTAAGTAACTCCCCCAAGGTCGCAGAGTGTGTGAGTGGATGTGTCTGATGAGAACTTGGGCAGAATGACTTCTGCAGCCCACACTCATGCCTGACCTGACTGTCTGCCATAGGCAGGCTCATTGCTGTTGGCCCTTGTCGTAAATTTACAATAAGTATACTGTCCCCATCTGGGAAGGCAGATATTAACTTTGTCTGCTCAGTCTCCAGCATCCAATGAAAGTTTAACTGTGGTTCAGCTCTTAAGTTACTTCTTAGGAATAATTTTCTTTCAAATTTAAGATCTTTTGAGGATCTAACAAAAATAATCATTTCTTCATACTTATTGGTGCCTTGTGGCTTGAGGAACTGTTAATGTTATTTATCTTGCATATCTTAATTATTCAAAGCAGTGTGTAAAGAGACCGAGGCTTCTTTCTCATCCAAACCTCAGCCTGGATATAAAAAGCAATGTTGAGAGACATAATCATTCTCAATGATGACTCTTTTCTCATCACACCTGCTAAGATTCCCATGTGCTGGGCAAGTCTTGAAAGCAGCCAGATGCATTGGCTGTTTTTAGCTTTCTCAGCTATTTTTTTTTCTCAGCTATTTTGTGATCTAAAAGAGGAAAGCAATACGAAAAGAAATGTTGTACAGTGTTGTACAGTTCCTTGACTTACAAACTCAATGTGTTTGTGAGGGCTGGTTGTAACTCAAGTTGGTTGTAAGTCAAGACTGGTTTTCCCGTAAGAAATAATGGAAATACCCATAATGCCCTGTGACTCTTCCAAAGCATCCCTTAACTACCCTTTCACAATAAAAGAGTTGTATAGTGCATGTAATTTACCAGAAACATCAATAATTTTCCTGTTCTATTCACCAAAAAGTTATACTATGTGCCTAGTTTACTGGAAACAATTTCATACTCTACTCACCATTCAAGGTGGCCTCTTGGGCTTGCAGGAAGAAAGAATGAGATGAAAGGTGGTTATTGTTTGGAAGGAGACCCCTTCCTTAAGAACATCAGGAACCTGGCTCTCTGGTATCTTCTCTCTCCTTGGGAGACTCTGTAGCCTACTAGGATTTGCTTCTGGTTCACCAGGTCTCAACTTTTTCAGAACTAAAAGTGGGTCTAAGGCTGTTTGTTTCTGTATTTTCTTTAGCACTGTTCTGTAGTATGACATGATATTATCACTAAGCAAGTGAGTGCAATGACTGGCCTTTTCTCTATCTGGGTGGGACTTCGTTATAAATGTTTGTAGCTCTGTGCATTTTTTCAGGATTCCCTTTATTGCAGAAAACTTGCTGCATTGATTGTTAATATTGCCCCTCCTCTTCAAAAATTCCTCAGCTGCCCTCAGCTGCCCTTCTCTGTGTCTCAGCCAGAGTTGCTGAAGTTCCTCTGTAGACAGCTCCTCTGAGTGCTCTTCCACCAGTTCCTCAGTGTCACCACTGTTTACCTGCAAGCCTACGGACTCTGAGATAGTGACAGTGTCATCCATCATAGAGTCAGTGGAAGGCTCAGGCACCTCTGCACAGCCTTCAGAATCTCTCTCCTGTGTAATTTTAGGGCATATTTTCTTCCAGGAAGATCTCAAGTGACCTTAGAGAGACACTGGCCCAGGATTTCTCAATTAACTCCATAAGGAAAGGGTAGTGTAGTGTTCTTTCCAGAACTCTTTAAGGGTTAAATCTGTATCTGAGACCATGTGGAAGAACTCCAGGAACAGTTCTTGGTGTGTAGCTTTTTAAAGTTAGCTATAATCTGCTAGTCCATCAGCTGCAGTAGAGGAGTTATATTGGGTGGGAGGAACTCAACTGAGAGCTGTGGGAATTGTTCAGCCAATTCTTCTAAATCTTGTGGGTGAGCAGGATCACTGCCCATGATGAGGAGAGCCTGAGTGGGAAACCTTTGTCCTCTAGATATTTCTTAACAGTGGAACAGAAAGCCTCCCAGATCCACTCAATAAAAAGTACTCTTGTCACCCAGGGTTTTGCATTAGATCCCCCATGACCCCTCACCTATTCTTCATGACTTTATGTTTTCTGACCACTATAGTGGTCTCAGAGTGATAAACCTGGCTTTATCTTGAGCCCACCACTTGCACTGGCACAGAGCAATAAATCTATCCTATTCTTCCAAGGCTCATGGCCTGGCATTTTCTTCTCTTCCTCAGTAATATATGTTCTCCTGGGCATTTTCTTTCAGAAAAGGCCAATTTCATCACAGTTGAAAACTTGATGAGAGCAAAAGCCATTTCTCTATGCCATCATTTTGTATCTATAGTTTCCAGCAGCCTTTTTATGAGTACTGGCTACTTCGCCATATCTAGTTATGCTACAAACCCCATTTTTCACTTTAAAATTGTGAAACCACTCCTGGCATGAAATGTTTCAGCATTATCACTTTTTGATGGATTATCTTTTATGAGATCTGCATTTATAGCCCTAGCTTTTTCTCAAATTATACACTTGGATAGGCTATAACCTGTGATCTGCCTTTGTTTTGTACACGTTAATAATAGCTTTTTTATCTGACACTGCTGATTGTGACTTACTAACTTAAGTAACACCTTTAGCAGCACTAGCTTTCTTATACAAATCTTTTCTCTTTAAGATTGTTGAGATGGTAGATTTTGACATGCTGTACATATTAGTGAGATTGGTCACTTGAACACTACTCTTGTATTTCTCCACAATTTCTTTCTTTTTTATTGTGATTGCTTTCTTTACCCTCCCTTCTTTCTTTAGTTTTTTTTTTTCTAGTCTTTTTGGGGGCCATTTTGATAGAAGTAGTCATAGCAATTACACAAAGCACTGACCAAAATCATGTCTGCAAACCCATGCACCCAGGCTCAGACTGATGCTTATGTAGCTTACATATGCATTTCTGGCATTGTGAGTCTTTGCTTACAACTGAACCAAGGGCCAGCATTTGGGCTATAACTCAAGACTTTGGTTGTAAATTAAATCTAAAATTCTTCTCACAAACCAAGTTGTTTGTGTGTGATGCCTGTTGTAACTTGAGCATCAACTGTATTAGACTTTAGAGGAGAGGTTGAGTGTTTCTTTCAGACTAGTGTGAAACTCCTTCAGTTCTTTCACTATTAACAAGGAGGCGAGGAAGAGGCACAATGAGAACACACTGCTCTTTCCCAAGTCTAACCTAAGACCCTGCTGGGAGCTACTGTAGATCTGTGCTGTATAGACCTGGGCAGTTACAGCATCGCCAGTTCTTGCTATGGATGAACGTGACTGTGCCTCAGGGCTGCGATAGATTCTTGAGTGGGTCATGTGTGTTATACGCAGAACAGCAGAGGGCTGTGGGGGGGGCGCTGAGGGAGCTCCTGTGGGTGTCTCAGGGCATACATGTATCTGAGGGCTTGGCCTGGAGGGACTGGAGAAGAACAGGTGATTATTTCAGCATAGCATCCACCTCTGGAAATTTGGAAAATATTAACCTCAATAGGTGCTTTTCTCTTTTGACTCTTTTAGCTCCTAGTAGTCATTAAGGCATTTATATCTGTAAATTTGGGCATCTGAGCTGAAAACAATGAACAAAACCTGCTAATAAATTTCACAGATGAGTGAGAAAACTCCTTTATGTAAGTTGAATGGTACATAGCATGTAAAAATTCTCAAAATGTTTTAGCACATTTAGTGAACTTTAAAAATGTCCCAGCATAAGTGAAGTAAGAAATTCAACAACAAACAGAAATGAGTGGCACAGTAGAAACACAGCAGGAGAAGGAGAAGAGGAAAGAGAAGGAGAAGAAGGAGAAAGGGAAGCAAAAGAAAATATAGATAGAGTCTGATTAATTGAAACCTAAACACTAAAGTCCTTGAGGTGAGCATGAGTCTGCTGGTATTGCTGCAACAAATACCACCAACAACAGAAAATTTATTTCTTCTAAGTCTGGAGCCTGGAAGTCCCAAGTGGAGGTATGGACAGGGCTGGTTCCTTGTGAGGCCTGTCCCCCTGGCTTGTAGATGGTATCTTCTCACTTTTCTCACATGGTCTTCCCTTTGCACTCTCTCCTGGTGTCTCCTTGTTTCAAGTTGGATCAGTCCCACACAAAACAGTACCGTTTTACCTCTGTCAGTCTTCAGAGACCCTGTCTCCCAAGTACAGCCCCATTTTGAGGGACCTGGGTTTACAGCATCAACATGTAAATTGGAGGGAAGATCAGAACTCATGTAGGAACGAGCAAGGCTATAACCAAGTTAAGGAGGCATCGGTATGGAGATTTCTCAAATAACTGAAACTAGAAATTCCACTGGACCCAGCTATTCCTTTTCTAGATATCTTCCCCAAACAGCTAGAGGCATCATATTGCAATGATCCATGTACACCCAGCAGCACAATTCATGACAGCTAAATCTTGAAAGTGACCTGTCTGTCCACCAGTGGATGAATGGATAAAGAAAATGTGGTATTTATACACAGTGGGGTACTGTTCTTCCATAGAGGATAAACTTGAGTCATTTATATGAAAAAGAGATGCACCCGGAGACCATAATGTTAAGTGAAATAAATCAGACACACAAGCTTACATATCCCACGGGTTCTCTTCTATGAGAAACCTAAATCATAAATAAAGAGCAAAATGAAAGCTGACAGATGATAGAAAGAAGGGAGAGAAATCTTTCTGAAATGGGAAGGGAAAGATGAGGCGGAAGGAGAGATGGGGGAGGGAGAGGATGTGGATAGAAAAGGTTCACATCCACGTGCGGATCTCTCACAAGGAATGTGAGCATTATGTTCCTCACCCACACAGTAATAAAAAATATCCAAAACATTTTAAAAAGGGGGCATCACAGTGTATTCACCAACTTAGCAAAGGAGGGAGTCTTGTTATGCACACCACAGGAACACAGATGGGATATCTGTGGCTGAGGGTTTAGGTCTAGAAGGTCCCACAGAGTCGGGTGTTCAGAGGTCGACCTTTTGGAGGGTGAGTGGATCATGGGTTTAGAGGAAAGTGCCATTAAGAGTTGGGGTCTGGTCAGAAGAGGGGGGTCACAGGGGCTGAGACCCAGAAGGTTCCACCCCCCTGCTCCTCCCTCTCCCTCTGCTTCCTGGCTGCCATGATGAGGGCAACTCTCCTTCCCCAGACCCTTCTGCCATGCCCTTCCTGCCCTTGAGCCAGCTCACTATGGACTGAATCCTCTAAAATTGTGATCCTGAATAAATCTTTCCTTCTTTAAGTTGTTGGTGTCAGGTGTTTTGTCCCAGCAATGAGGAAAGTGATCAAGATACTATGAAATGAGAGATATGAGGGACAGAATTAGCCTTAACAATGCAGTTCTCTTAAAGTGTTGCTCATGCTGCTCTGTGCTCTAGGCACTGTAGAAGAGGATTTTGATTGTGAAAACTCAGGAAGGACTCCACACATTAACCTCAATAGGTGCTGCTGCTTTTTTTTCTCCTTTAACTCTAAAAGAGAAGGCTTCCCTATTCTAATTTTTTTTTTTTTTTTTTGCGGTACTGGGGATTGAACTCAGGACCCTGTGCTTGCTAGGCAGGCGCTTATTCCACTGAGCTATATCCCCAGCCCCGGCTTCCCTATTCTATATGGCTGCAGCCCTCTTAATGGTAAAAGTACTTGTGCTGTGCCATAAAAAGAGACCACATTTTAGGCTTTATATCACCCAGCCCAGAATTACTGCCTCTTGACTTTGTCCTCTGGGGACACCTCATTAGGTTGAGGCAGAAATTAAAGTTCACATGTCATTTGGGGAATATACGTGTAGTAACCCTCAGATGTTAAGCTTCTCTGACAGGGGACTATGGTATGACATGGCCTGGAAGTTTCTATTGTAAATGTGAGGACCCTCCTTGCTTTAGTCTAGTTTCTAGTAGGCAGGTTGGTTTTGTAAGTCCTGTTTGTGGACAGACTCACATGGGAACGCTCTGTTGCTTATCTCGTGGATCTTCAGCTCTGATGGGACACACAGGGGCACGGTGGACCTTCCCCTTTGCCTTTCAGCAGAACTGAGATGATTGGTTAATAGGCACTGTGCCCAGGCTTATCTGCACTTTCCGCCTAGCTCAGTACCTTAGGGAACCCTCAGCCTTACCCCATCTTCATGAAGTCTGGACACTTGCTGGAAGGAGGCACAGCAGAGAGGCGACAGTTCAAAGGGATTTCTGTGTGTGCATTCTTTATATTTGGTGAAGGTGGACAGGTCCATGGTCAGAAACAGAACTTCTGGAGAGAGGCATTTTGCAAATAATTGGAGCATGACAGCTCTGCCTGGAGAGATGGCAGATGCAAGAGAAACCACTCAACCTGTTACTAGGACAGGCTTCTTCATAATGAAGATCTTTCTCTGGGAAATCGAAGTTTTTGATCCATGTCCCAGACTGACCAGACTGATTCTATCTTGCTAATCCTTCCTGTTTTTATCTTTACAACTAAGCTGTGCGCATTTAACCTCTGCTTTGCAGCTCTGCTTTGCCCATACATGGGGGAGTTTTGGCAGGAAGAGAGAACAGAAAGCCTAAGGTGAGGGCTGGGGTAGCAAATTAGAATCCTTTCCTGGTTAATGATGTTTTATAAATTAGAGCATTTACCAAACTTTGAACTTCAGCAAGGCACATGTAGGTTCCTATACATTCATTACAATTCAATTAAAAAGTTAGAAAATTTATAATTAGCTTATAATAAATAAATTTATAATTAGCTCCTTTCACATTTGCTAAAAGTGAAAGGAGACATAGTTAATGGATTATCTTTTTAAAATAAGGCCACTGTACTTTCGAATTCCTTATCTATGTCATTGGGAAATCCTTGGACCCACATTTTCGAGTTCAGATATTTGTACAAAAGCCTGTGTGTCTATTCTACTTTGCCTCTCTGCAAACCTTGGATGAGTGTTGTAGAGATTTCTGAGGTCTGTTCTTTCATCTCTTCTGCACATCACATCTCAATATTTAGGGTCTAAAAGTCTGTAATTATTCCTTTTGTCTATAGCTCTCCAACCATCAAGAAAGACATTTCTGGTCGGCAGTCCATAGCTTTTTTGGTTTCGGCCTCCTGTGTTGGGAGGTACACTGAAGAAAAAGTCTGTGATCCCTAGTTCGTCCTGCATTTTCTAATGTGGGACACTTCCTAAATTCTGCTTAAGACCCATCAGGATTATGCTCAGGAAAGGAGGAAGCTGGGGCCTCTTACAAGTACACTTTCATACAGGAGACAAAAGGCAATGCCAACGCAGGATGAGCTTTCACCACTTTTTAAGGCAGAGACTTATTTTCTAAAGGCAACCCCGGAGTGGTCAGGATGGTTAGTTGGCAGAAACTTCAATGACAAAGATGCAGATCCCTTGGGTTCTTTAAAATAATTGGGCATCTGTGTTATATGAGGTTGAATAGCACAACAGTGCTTGTGACTGTGGATACAATCAGAACTCAGAGCTGATCTGTGGAATTGCCTTGTCTGGGAAACAAACATTGTGGCCCAGTCCCAAGACAGAACCCATGGTTCAGGGGCCCCCAGAGCCTCAGCTCTTCCATCTCAGGCCCCTTGTTTTAAAAAATTTACTTTTTTATTCTTTTATTAGTACATGTTTGCAGTACACACATTTTATAATTGTCTTGGGGAGTGTGTACATAATACAGCTTGTTTCTTTGTAAAATCACCTTTCCTTCTCCTTCCTCTCTCCTCCTCTAGTTCCCTACCCCTTTTTCTTCTTGATATTATTGATCTTAGCTCATGTTTATGTCCACATTCACCGAGGTTATTAGGACCTTGTATGTGGCCTATCTTCACTTTAGCCACCTCCCCACTTCCCACCCCTCACCCTTGGTCCTTTGGACCCCTCCTTCTGCTGCAGTGGGAAGAATGGAGAGGGGGAAGAGTGGATAAAGGAGACAGGACAAGAAGACTTTAAAATAACAAAGAGAATCTCCCAAGTTACCCCAGAAATAAATCAGACATACGAGCTTGAATGCTATAAGGTGTTCAAGTAAGGCAAAGTACAAACTAAGGAAAAATAAAGGAAAGATAGAAAGAGATGGGGTGATAGATCTCTGCAGATGGAAAGGGGTCCAGGTGACTGAGGGTGATTACAGTAAAAGACACATTGTTATTATTTCTCCTCAGAATACGCCCCCTCGCTTCAAACACACTTATTCCATCATTCCTGCCATTTCCTGAAGCAGCTCTGAGAGTCCTCTCTCATGAGCATCAGTGCAACATGTCATAGGTCATAATGAACATGTAAATTTAAATATTCGTTATATGTTTTTGTTACACCTTCCCTTGTTTAATTTCCACATACTGGATGTGGGGCTTTCCAGCTATATTTCTGTTACTGAGTTTTAGTTGAATCCCATTTTGGCCTGAGAAATACTTGGTAGGAGCTCTAGCCATTCAAGTTTGTTAAGATGTATTTGCTGATACAGAATGTATGGTGAACATCTCCTGTGGACATCAGACAGGTGTGTTATCAGCTGTTAGTAGCTGTGTGTTCTTTAAATATCAACTAGCTTTGGTTGGTTGACAGTGCTTTTCAGGACATCTGGACCTTTGTTGATTTTTTTGTGTGCTTGTCCTATGAACTACTGACAGGTTGTTGATGTCTCCCACTATAGCAATGGTTTTTTCTCCTTCTCCCTGCAATCCTACGCGTTTTATCTGAGTCATGCACTCGATGCTCTGTGGTTAGGTGCATGCATGTGAAGAATTGTTATGTCTTCACAGAGAATTAACCTCTTTATCATTTAATAGGGGCTATTTGATCATCATCTTTGTTATGAAATCTGCATCACCTGGAGTTCCTATAGCTACCCTAGTTTTCTTTTATTAGTGTTAGAGTGGCACATTTTTTTTTTTATTCTTTTACTTTTAGCCTTAGTTGTATTTGTAATGAGTTTCTTGTAAGAAACGTTAAGTTGTGGGCTGGGGATATAGCTCAGTGGAATAAGCGCCTGCCTAGCAGGCGCAGGGTCCTGAGTTCAATCCCCAGTACCGCCAAAAAAAAAAAAAAAAAAAAAAGAAACGTTAAGTTGGTTGGTTTTTAATTCACTGTGACAAGCTTTAGATTAGCATATTTAGACCATTCAAATTAAACGATTGATATAACGGCATGAATACCTACTGTAGTTTAAACTTTGTAGCAAGCTGTTTATAGAATATACTTCACATACAGAGTAAGACTTACTTGGAGGGGAAACTGTGCTTTAGGTGTTACATGGAGAATAGAGGAAGCATGTGAGCAGGATGACTTGATAAGATACAAGCCATCACATGAAATTAAGTAATATGGTGCTTAAAATCCCATTTAACAATAAAAATGATTTCATATTGTGTTTCCTTATTCTGACAGATAATTCTTCTTTCATGTAAAAGTGACCACATTATTAACTCTTCTTAACACCATAACCAGGGAAGTTGTTGTATTTATGGTGTTACCCTGCTTTTGTCCATGTGAATTTTCTTCCCTCCTATAGTATAGTATGAGGTCCTGGAAGTTGGAACCAGGTTTTGTTTATGCTGTTTCTCGTGCAGTATCATAGACATTGCCTTTAAGAAGTAATTCCAGTGACTTGGGAGGTGGAGGCAGGAGGATTGCAAGCTTCGAGCTAGCTTAGGCAACTTAATGTGATCCTGTCTCAAAATAAAATTTTAAAGAAGGGATAGGGATGTATTTTAGTGGTGGAACATTTGCCTAGAATGCACAAGGGGCCCTGAGTTCAATCCCTGGTACTGCAAAAAACGCAGCAAGGAAGCAAGAAAGGAATGAAGGGAGGGAGGGAGTGAGGGAGGGAGGAAAGTAAGAAAGAAAAAAGAATGGAAAGAAAACAAAGAAAGCACGCAGGAAGGCTGTGTGGGAAGAATGGGTGCTTGCAGGTCTTTGTCTCTGCCTGAGGGTTTGTGTGTAAATACTTAGCAGCAATGAAGAGTGAGTTCACACACACATATATCAGCTCACATTCCAGGTTAAAGCAGTACACTGCTAAGCAAGAGAAACTTCATGCAGGAAAATGGCTTGAAAAGTTAATGACCCAACTAAGCTCTTAAACTAGGCAATAATGCTGAAGTTTCCCGGAGATGTGCCTTTAGTGAAACCACTCAGATATGTCTGGGGCTTCCACAGTCCCAGCATGCTGGTCAGAGGGGCTCACACCTCATCTTCCCATGACTCAAGCAATGGGGGCCCAGGGTGCACTGGTTTCCTCATTTGTAGTGTGGTAGATCACAGAGACCGAGAGAGCAGAGGCCACTTGCTTAGAGCCAGACACACTGTTCATTCTTTGCTACCCCCATGATGCTGCTTCCTCCAGCACTTCTGGACTGTACGCTCCAAAGAGAGGGCAGCCTGGGTTGTGGCGCCAGAAGTCTTGAGAAGAGTTGGGGAATCTGGGGCATGGCCGTTGAACCAGCTCCTCCACATGCTGCTCTCTGCAGTGATTCACTCTGTCCCCAAAGCTCTTAATGCCTTCTCACTGCACAGTCACTTTCATCTCAGACTGCAGTAATGTGGACACCATGGCTCCTAAGTATGACTATGGGGAAAACGTAGAAATAAGATGGAGAGAAAGCCATAGATTTGGGGTGGAAAATGGGGCCCCGACCTGGGAAGTGAGTCTTCATGGAGGCTGTGTACTTTGAAATAGATCCACTGCTGGAAGGTGGCTAAAGCACCCTGGATGATGGCAGTTTAAACTCACCTTGAATCGCTCTGCAGGGAGAATGCCTGACTTACAAACCCCCATAGGGGTATTTTGAGAGCTGGAGGTGTTATAAGTGCATGGAGACCCAATCCACCTCAGTAGGAGGAAGACAGCTCAACTTTCCTTATAGGATGCTGGGAATGGTTGGTGCTGGCAGTGCTGGTCTGTGATGTGAGGAGAGAACAGAAGGGGACTCTGACCAATAGACTCCTATGACACCTTTCAGAGTTATGGGTCTACCTTGCCAGGGGATCAGAGTCGAGGTGACGAAGAGGAAGCACAGACTGGGAGAGTCAAGGCATAAACTAGGAATGATGGGCAGGAAAAGACAAGAAGCCCAAGGAGGTCAGGCTAAGGAAGAGTGCAGCAAAGCCAGCTGGGCATGGGTGCAGGGACCTGGGTCCTCACTAACGTCTACCTTTATGCCCCTGCTTCCCTGGGGGCCTTTCTCCTGGCTTGATTATGTGGCTGTGTGAGTTTAAGGTAAGAATGAAAATTTGCCCTGTTTAGGCAGGCAGGTAAAAACGAAGTTGCTTCCTCCTAGACATGCATAATGTTGCTTCTGTGGACCTAAAGACAATGAAATATTGGCCTTGGAAATGCAACCACTAGCCGTTCCATTGTGCCTTTACGCCCCTCTGTCCCCATACGCTTCTTCCTATTTTGAGTTGTTGCAGAATTTATTAATTGGATAGGATGCAGATAGTTCTGAGTAATGTTTCTTTCTGCAGTAACTAGATGGAAAATATTAAATTTAATGTATTGGGTTTGGGGAAACTATTTTCTCATCTTCTGCAACTAAATTGCATATTATAGTGTGTTAATTACTAGTGTGAATATAATGGTGAGGGAATTCCTGAAACAATACAGTTACTTTTTCAAGGAAACTCTGAATATGCTTGTGTTACTATGCTTGTTTTTGTCCTTTTCATTATATTTTATTAGTATGTGTTACTCTTACACGTTGATGGGGCTTATTTTGGGAAGTCAGTGCCTATACTTAACACATCTTAATCAATTTAATTCTATCACTCCATTTTCCCTTTCTTCCTCCCACCCTCTTCCCCTCTTCCTCCTGTCTAGGAGTTTACCTCCTGGTTTCCCATTCTCTCTCTCTAATGTATTTTGTTTATGTGTCTTAGGTTTCTCTTAGAAGAGGATTGGGGGTGGCCCCACTTCCACACTAGTGTTCCCCTTTTCTGTGTTTCGATTGTCCCTATCCCATGCAAGTTGTATTGCAGTGGTTGGTGTCTCTGCCCCCTCAGTGGCTGCCACTGACTGACCGAGATGACACCTCAGAGTCTTCCACAAGGGCTGCTCTCTCTAGGCCACCATGACCCAGAAACTCTTGTAGGCTTGTTTTTTGATCTTGGCCTTGGAGACATTTCTTTTCTTAGGGAAGTGAGAACACCATATTTCCTATTTTAGCTTTTTAAAGCTGATGGGGGAGATGGAGGCAGATGCAGAAACAGACAGCTAGGTGACGGCTGAGCCTAAGCCCAGCCCTGGCCCACAGCCACCTCAGGCATCTGTTTTCTTTTCCCAGCCCCTCTCCATATATTCTTGTTATCTTTACATGTCTTTCGTGACCTGGAAATTCCTTAAGCAAGTTTCAAGCGTGGAGTTTGCTTTTGCTTATCAGGTTAGCACTGCAGCGCCCTGATCGCCTTATGGTGTCATCACCGAGTCTCAGCCTTCCCCTCAGAACCCATGTGGAAAATCTGGGAGCCACAGAAACAGTGAGCCCAGGAGGGCGGAGGATAGTGCTGGCTCACTACAGCTTAGACAGCTCAGTCTTGGCCGTGACTTCATCCCTCCACACCATCGCGAGGTGTCCAGTGTTCAGCCAAGCACCGGTGACTATTGCAGGTCTGTCTCACCCATCCGAACGCTTTCAGCAAATCTGTATTACCGTCGTGATGCTGGCTGCTGGGCTGGTTACAGTGCAGAAAGGGAAACACACAGAAGCATCACCCAGGTAGGAGCAATGGTGGGGCCATCGAGCAGGGCTGAGGCAGCCCCGGAGCCCGTACTAGGAGAAAGCACCCTGAATCCAGCTGACCCAGTCCCTTGTGAGGGCAAGAGCAGAGGAGAGAGGCTGCTGCAGCTTCCAGTGTGAGAAGGGGTCCTTTTTCACTTACAGCTGTGGGTTAGTGTGACTTTGGGTAGGTGTTAAAATGGTCTCCAGTGTCATGTTCCCATCTGTTACACAGAGAGGTCTTAAGGGAACTTAACTGATTCAGCCCTAACACATACACACACACACACTTTTGTTTGGGATATTGTCTTGGTTACCTTACTCTCGTTGCTGAGACAAAATACCCAACACCCAAAATGAAGGAAGGAAAGGTTTATTTAGCTTACAGTTCATGGAGGTCTCAGTTCGTACTTGGCTGGTTCAGAGGCAGAGTGGCACATGGCAGGGGGCAAATTGTTCATGGCAGCAGAGCACAGCAAAACAACCAGAGCAAAAGGGAGGAATGGCTGCAAGCAGCCTCTTTCCTTCCCTTACATTGTAAACCGCCTACCCCCACCCAGGGGGTGTGTAGCTCTCACACAATCTCCATGCCCTCCTCTTCCACAGGCTCAGGATGTATACAAAGTAAGCACCTTGGCTTCCTGCTGAATCACTCAGTCAAACCTCTAGATTCTCCAAGTTGTCACAATATATCAACGATTACAGATATATTTATAATTAAAAAGCCAAAACCCAGGGTAGGAGTCTTTCCCCTTTTATTCTGTGCCAACTGTACTCTTCTCACTTCATCACCATTTTTTCCTGATTTACCTTGTTCTCATCCAGGTATTAAAACAAAACTTTGCTTCCTTTTGCTTAAACCTTCCCTGCCTTTTAAGCCTCAATTTCTCCTACTTTTTTCTCTCCCTTTCCTCCCAACCAGGAGATTAAGAAAGGAAGAAATATAGCAAAATGACATCTTTGGTCAGCATTTTCCCTTCAGTTATATTCCTTAAAGTCCAGCCTTTCCATATCTTCTTTAACACAGCCCCTCAAGGTCATTTTAAATCTTGAAGTCCTCATTTTTTCCCCCACTTAAAAAATGAGAAGCTAATTTCTTGCCTTTTAAAAATTAATAGCAGCTAATTAGAATTGCAATAAAGGCCAAAGGGAGAGTTATTATGAATGTCTGACGTGGATCCCTTTCAGAAAAATGTATGGGAAACAGAAAAAACAAAAGCGTATTTTTCATCCCATTTTTATAAGGGAGTCTCATGGTGTGAAATTTACGTATGGCCAGCAAAGGATGAAAAGAGACTGTGTTGTCAAAACGACCAGGTAGCCAGATTTAAAATAAAGATCATGCATTGGTAAATGCTGGAGAAATCAGAAATGAGTTTAGATGACACTCTGGGGAGATGTGGAGATACTTTGGATTTCGTGTCAGGGGACAGGACCTCCCTTGTCTGGCATCGACAGCACTGTGTGTCCTCAGGAAAGCTGTCTCACTCTTGGTGATCTTTGTGAAGTGGGTTAACACCGATGGCTCCAGTTCCCACAGGGACTGAAGGGAGAGCCCAAAGGGTGACCGAAGCTTGGTGAATGTTTACATTAATTAAGAGGTTGTTGAGATCTGTGGTGAGAGTAAAACATGGCTGGTGTAGGGTTGGCACTGTCTGCGTTTCAGTGACCCACTGGGTATCTGGGAATGCATCCCTGTGGGTAATGCATCCCTGTAGACAAAATAGGCATATTTCTAAGCCAACCTTCCTGGTCTCTCATAGCTGTTGAGAATGAACTGGGTGCCAGCTGGCATCCATGGGATCACAGGTCCACAAGGATTTCTCTGGGGGATGGTGTCGTATTTATTTCCTTGGTGAGGAATAGACAATGGTTTTAAAATCCTTTTTGGCTTTACAGGGAAGATTCTAAATGGACGGAAAAAGATACCCGCACACTGAAATTGGTGGTGGGCTTTGCTGGGGTCTGAGCAGGCTTGTACCTATCCCACCCACACGGTCCCTGTCTTCATCCACAGCTCAAGGTCTCCATGGAACTTCTATTTGGCAGTGGCACAGTCTCGCCCTTGGCATTTGAATGCCCGGGTGCTAATCATTACTACTCTACTTAGCAGACATGCCTTAGCTTTCCTGGCCTCCCTCCCTTATCTGTAACAGGGAGTAATCATAGAACACACCGGATGAGTTCCTGTGAGGATAAATGATGGCAAAGAGCACAGAGATCATTGCCTGGTACACATTATGAGTCCAATAATGTGAAAGACTATTCAGCACCTGGCATTTTATGAGTTTTATTTCATTATCATTACTCTTATGTTCTGTGTTTCTTACTCACTGGAACAAACAAGAATTTTGCCTGCCCTTAGAAGTTTGGTAGGTGGTGACGCAGCGTTTCCCGTGGGCACCATCTTCCAGGGTCAGTGTATAGCAGACACGGTACATCCCTGGTGGCTGCTGTGAGCCCAGGCACCCACTTCATGGGCTCTTCCGGAAATGCATGCCCTGGCTTCCGGGGGTGCTGCCCTAGAGGGGAACCGTCCTGGTCCTGGCGGCTCCCCTTGGGAGAGAGATGGGAAGCAGCCCGGCGGCTCTCCTGCTGACGCTACTTCACATGCCCCGTTCTCCTCACTGGTGCTTCCCATCAGTGGTGCGCCTTAGAGGAGGAGCGTTACAGAAGCACATCTTATCCCGAAATGGGATTAGAGGATGGCGAGAAAGCTGAAGGCCACGTGTCACCACTGGGGCGAGGGTGCCAAGCCTGGCTCCGTGCACTTCAGAAAGGCGTGATATGCATGGGAGCCCTGCGCAGACTGAAAGCCAATCACCCCATTTCCACTCAGCTGCTTTTCCCTAGTTCGAATCAGAGCCGGTTTCCTTCACCTTCCCCAGTGGCTCAATTTCTGGTCTTCTCATCACGCCCGCTTCCTTGTTAGTCCTTCCTCCAGATGCGGCTGGGCAGATGGAACGCGTGACCCTGCTCAGTACGTGGGGATGATGTCTCTTTGACCAGGCCTAGGATCGCACTGACATTTAACTAACGCTGCTGCATGCTGAGTTTACCGCCAAAAAGGCAGAGGTTTTAGCTGACTTTGTTGTCAGCCACACTTCCTCTGTCGTGACCTGCCGGTGATTTCTTTTTTTTTTTTTAAATTTAATGCAGGCCTTTCAATTAGCAAGAAGAATGCCTGTTGGCCTGTGAATCCTTTTCTGTTGTGGACTCCACTCCCTCTCAGTCGTTCGTAGTACCGTACGCTGTCCTCCCTCAGAACTAGGAAACGCAGATAACCTCTCTATGGCATCTCAAGGATTTGTCATCTAGGCACACTGTCCGTGCGGCCGGATCATAACACTTTTCACTTTCTCTTTTTGCCTATTATCTGTCATATGTGTCTAAGTCTCTCTCTTTAATCTGTGTCTATGTTTATATATCTATCTGTACCTGTCTACATATCTTGACTCAGTACAATAGTCCTATATGTTTTAGATGTGCTTTGGTCTGATAGTCTGCTTTTCAAATCTGTATATCAGCTAATTAACTTTTAAGGACTTATAAACAAGTGAGTCTGACGCTGGAAAAGTAAAAGAGGGGGAGAAGCGGAACAGAATGGAAATGTGTTATGCACACACACCAACTCCCTACCGTGAATGTATTCACTGTCTACTGCCAGTGTGCACTAGTAAAAGGAAATGGTAAAAGAAATTATCATTTGCCAGCACTATGCATAGAAAAGAAATAAAGGTAAACTTCCCTTTGACCATCACGGGAAAACTCAGAGTTTTGTGAAAGATGAGGCACAGTTCACTTTGTAAAAGAATTCACTTAAGGATAAGATGGAACAACAACTTATCTTGACATTTCTTGAACTAGAAAGTTACAACATTCATGAACAGACTGATTTAAGAATGCTACATTTGCCCACAATGCTCATGCATATTTTCCTTTCATGAAAAGAGAACGTCACACTCTCACTTAGCTGCCTGACACCTTGGCCCCATCTCAGCTGCAGTGAGTTTCTGGCTCCGCCGGATGGCCTGCAGGGGCCGAGGAGGTGGCGGAGGCTCCTCGGTCTCCACCCCTGGCTTCATCTCGCGTCCCTCAGGTCTCTCACGTGGCTCTAGCCTCTGTGCAGAAACCCTTTCTGTTTCCTGCAGACACTGCTCATCCGTTTGCGTTTGCGGTTCTCTCCCGGAACTGCTGTCAGCCCAGGCTGTGGTTAGTGGCTCCCTTGCCATCCTGATCTAGCGTCAGGTGCGCCCAGTCAGCCCTTCCCTGAACCTCTGTTTAACGCTGCCTCCCCATTGTCTGGTCCCTGGCTCGCTTCATCTCTCTTCCAAGTGGCTGCGGTGTCTTCCTTTACACATAAAACTTTTCACTAATGCAACCTGTCTTGTTCTGCCCAGGCAACATCGACTGACTCCCGCTGTCCTGGCATAAATATTAATTACTCTCACAAGTGTTCAGGTATAAATGCTAAATTACAGTTTTTGTGTATATCACTTCCAGAAGTGATCATACTTAATTGTTTTTTAAATATTCTTCCTTCATATATCCTCACTAGAATATAAGAGCTAGAGAACAAGGATTTCAGGCAGGTATTTAGTTAGGTGCTAGGGTGACAATAGCAAATAAAAAATTCTAAATGATCTCGGATTCTTATATTGCCCCATATGCAGCCATTAATTCAAAATGCATTATAGACCTGAACACAACAGACAGAGCCTTAAATTTTGAGGTTAAAAATTTTAAAACAATATTTATAGTTTTAGGGTGGGAAAACTTTTGTACACAAGGTATAAAAAGCACCAAGTATACAAGAAAACAGCAGACTGACATTTATTAATTTCTCTTCATTAAACATATAAATAAAATGAATAGTCATGTCACAAGCTAAGAGAAAATATTCATGAAGCATATGTCTGAAAAATGACTTGTACCCAGAGTATACAAATAGTCCTCCAATGACATTTTTCAATGATAAAGAATGGGGAAAAGGTTTGAACATTTACCAAAGAAAAGGCAGAGTATCCAGTATATGAATTAGATAAATCAACCAATGAGAGGTCATTTCAACTTGTCAGTGACTGAAATAAAAATATCTACAAGCAACAAAATTTGGCACCCTTGTAGGAAGTGGTTTGACCGAGTTGGCAAGGGGTGTGCCAGTTGTTATAGGCATGCACACATCTTGTGATTGAGGAATCCTACATTTAGGGTTTTACTCTGAAGAAATGGAAATATGTGTTCACTAAAATCCTTGATAGCAATTGTAACATTTCTTCTCAGAGAATGAAGAAACACATCGTAGTATATCCATACAATGAAATACTAGCAGAAAAAGAAGCTATAGGAAGAGGGTCTTTGGGGCATCATAATAAAATTCTACATTTTAACTTTGCTTCCTAAAACTTTTATTGGTACCTGTTTGCAGTACATAGCGGTTACTTTCATTGTATGGAACTGGTGTGTATACAAGATGGTGACGTGGATATGCACAATCATCGATGAATGATACACCTAAACTGTGTGCATTTTAACATATAAAATTATTACTCAATAAAAACAAATGAAGAAATTATGAAAATGTACTTTTCAAAAAGATATGAGTACAGCCTTCTGAGCACATCTAAGAATCTGTTCATAGTGCCGCATGAAGCACTTTCTCATTAGCTCTCTATGTTAAAGCTCACGATGAATGTCTCACACTCGTGGCGTGATTCCTAAGCTGGGGGGAGCTTATTTTATGTGGAGCAAGCAGGGCTGACTCACCAGTACTTCTCCGTGCCATGCTTTCCCAGGAAACCACTGCTGGGCTGCCATGGCGCTACCCTTATCCCAGAAAACGCCTCCTGGGGCAACGTTTGGTGCTAAACCTCTGAAATACCCATTGTATTCAGAACCTTCACAGTTCAAAATTGGAATAACAGCCGTGAACACACAAGGATTATACTTTTTATTGCAATTTTTACATTTAGAAGTCTGACCTAGCTTAGATTCACTCAAGTATCTGAGATAAGCTATTTTCTTTGCCCTCACTGAAGGGCATGTGGACACCATCATGCCTGAATCCTCCCCCCACCCAGGGTCTGAGCTAGATGCCTCAGTATGCCCCATTGCACTGTAAGTTCCACCACCATCACACCATCGTGCCATGGTTTCCTTTTCTGTTTATGTGTCTGCCTCTGTCTCACTCACCTCAGAGCTTTTCTGCCTGAGGGCAGAGAAGACATTTCTATTCCTCCTGCCTCCCAGTGCTTACAGTCGCTGGAATTCAAGAGTCAGTCAATGAACATTCGGGTAACATATCCAGCAGGTAGGGCAAATGCCTTAGGCAAAGCATGTCTTCTTACTACAACCACACTGATGTGCTGGTTAATAACTTGTTGGGAAGTAAACATTCTTTAAGATGAAGTTGATGATATTAAAAGGAATATTTTCACTGTGCCATCAAATATAGTTTGTGCAACTTCAATGTGACATCCTCTGTCTGGGAAGATGCTCCTGAGTTGTGTCTTTCCCAGCCTGCCCCAGTCAGACCGAGAGTCCCCCCTTCTGGACACTAATGATGCTATGTATGAATCTATCATTGATTTTTCAAAATAGAACTTGTTTGCTTATCTGTCAATACCTGCACAAGGTAGGAACTGCAGCAGTTTCACTTGATATACAATCTACAGCACTCTGGAGAACTATCAGTGCAATGTAGTTGCTAAGTAAATGTTCAATGAATGAATCATGTTTTATGTTTTATGTTGATTAATGCATGTGGTGCTCTGCAAACATGAAGAAAGTATGTACATACACATATATTCAAACTTACCTTTTTCTTATTAGTTGTAATTTTTGTGTCTTGTTTAATAACTCTCTCTTTATCCTAAACATTATTTGTCCTACATTTTCTTCTAGGATTTTAGGGTTTGCTCTATACATACTGAGTTTTAATTCAACAAATATTTATTTATTTATGATGTGACCTAGGTATCTGCTTTTTAAGATATACATGATAAATTTCCCTCATTCTGTTTATTGAATATCTTAGGATTTATTATCTGATTTGTAATATCATTGTTTATGTTCTGTGTATCACTAGGTCATTTCTGTACTTTTATCAGTTTCTGTGTTGGCATTGTAGTTCTTACAGTTTTATAATAAACCTTGATGCCTGGTAAAGCTTTTGTTGGTTGTGCTTTTTCTTTCTTCTTGCCTTTCTTATGAAAAGTTTCAAAAAAGGATATTTTATATTTTGTTACAACTCACTTGTTTCTTTTAAAAAGACTTTGTGAATTTTCTACTGTTATGTCTACCCAGTTTTTAAATATTATTCTGATTTTTTATCTTTTTCAGACATTTATTTTCAGCCGGTCCTTTTCCTTAATATATGAATTTCCCTCTTTGTCCTACTTTAGAGATTGTGATATGGTATTCTTCTTATTTTCCAGTTCTAAATATTTCATAGTTTCCCATGTGAATAACTTACTAACTCATGAGTTATTTAAGAAAGTCCATTTGTAAGGCTGTGTTTGTTGCTGATTTCTAATTACTAAAAGTTTTGCTACCAGAATCTGATGAGAATATGTATCAGTCACAATTCTAACAGGAAGCAGATGGCACATTCTCATCAGGAATTGAGGAGAGATGAGGGAAGAGGTTGTTTACCTGCACAGCAAGGCACCTGCAGGGCCGCAGGGAGCCAAGCAGAGGAGGCCGATTCCCTCCAAGACCTCCAAACAGCTGGGAGCCATTGTTACCACAGGCCCAAGGAGAAGAAGAGTTGAACTGAAAGACAGTCATTGTTGATGTAGAAGATGGTTCTTTGTCAGGAGTCGTGGCCTTTGTAGGGAAACTTGTTTAACCTTTAGCAATCCATCATGAGGTAATCTAGAGAACAAGCACCCTGCTTTCACTCCCTCTCTCCCAGCCAACTCCTGCTGATTTTGCCATTAGTCTAAACCACCCAGAAGACAGCAGGCCACCAAGGCATTGTAAAGCTGAAAGAGTTTGTGCCTGTAGGAGACCAGGTAGATCAAAGAAAGTCCAGGGATGGATCTGGATTTGAAAGTGTCCAGACAGTTCACTCTTTTTGTCCTCATGGACCTTCTTTTATCTACCTTTTGTTCAAGCAGAAGGTAACGGTGTCTCAGCACAGCAGTGAGAGGAGCCCCGTGAGCTGTGTGCCAATATGGAGCACCGTGTGTCAATAGGGAGCACAGGGTACACCGTCTCTATTTGTCTTGTTCTTCATGTGAGTCCATAAGGTCAGTACTATTTGATCACCGAGAACCCACATTTCTCTGGGTTGCCTCCCATGGGACATTCTTACGGGAGCAAATGTCTTCCCAAGGATGCTTGTCCCCAGGCTTAGGTCATCTGCACACTTCTCTTCAACCTACTTTGTCCCTGATCTTCCAAACTTGGTATTTTTCAAGTTTTTGAGCAGCAGTGGACTCTGATAGTGTATGCCTGTGAATCAGGAAAGTTTCATGCAGTTCAGGCTATCTCAGTGCTTACATTATAGACATCTTCATGAATTGTCTGTAGTCAGCTCTAGAAAAAGTCTATAAAGACTTGTGTTAATTTTTGAAATCGGTGTGATATAGTGTTGAACTCTTAAGTCTAACATTTCTCAGACTGCTGGATCTCCAGAAACTTATTACTGTGGTTGGACTCAAACACTGTAATTTACCTTTCAAAAGCCTCATTGGTGTTATGTGTCACTTGACATTTATGTCCCTCTGGTCAACCTTACGATCATAGTAGGAGAGTTGGCATACCCTTGAGATGAGATCATGAAGGGTACTGGTGCCCTTCCCATGTGAAGACAAATTTTTTCTGCAAATCATCTTTGATGGAAATGGTGAAACACATGCCAGGTGCACAGTGCATTCTTGGCAATGGAGCAATGTTGGTTTCTTTCAATAAAGATGCCATGTGTTCAACCACAGCCACATTGGCTTCGCCACCCAAGACCCATCTGGTTTTTGCACCTTACCCTCAAGAAGTATGTGACTTTGCTTTTACTTACTTTTTTGTAGAGAGGAGATAGTTCCAGAAGCTTCTTCTTGGCTAATGTTATAATAATAGTCCTCACTTCTCAGGGCAAGCATAACCTACTTCCAATGTGTGCTGCAGGGCGGAGGGGTTAAATTCACAGCGTGGCCCTCGTTCTGCAGAACCCACCATGACACAGAGTTATATACAGACAATCTATTTCCTGAGCTCCACAAAGAAGGAGGTTATTTTATCTTGTCTCAGAATCAGAATCAGTTTGGAGTTGGTATCTAACAACCTTCAGAAGATTCTCTGGCTTTGCCCAATGATTTATTGGTCAATAAATAATTACACACGCAAAATGGTTTGAAGTCTTAGTTGGAAGGCTTGGGGTGGTTTTGCGGAGGGGAGGGAAGGCCATAGGGGAGTGCGTGTGGTTTGTGAAACCCCTTGGCTGTGAGCTTTGTCCCTTGACTGGATCATACAAGGGGGCTGACACTTCCTGATGAACTTGCCAGGCCTGTGCTGCACGATCATCTTTTTTTTTTTTTTTGCGGTACTGGGGATTGAACTCAGGACCCTGCGCTTGCTAGGCAGGCGCTTATTCCACTGAGCTATATCCCCAGCCCCTGAGGCCTGTGCTGATGTTCTGGGCATTGGTGAGAACAGGCGGATAAGGAGAGAAAGGACAGGACTGGAGCTGGAGGAAGAATGAAAGGACACGGGGCAGAGCGCTGCACTCGGGATGGAGACTGGGAGGGAGGACACCAAGAATGTTATGCCTGGTGAAGGCAGGCAAAGATGTGCAGGTGGCAACCATGAGGCTGGCGGCGGCGGTGCTGCTTCCTTTTCGGAGAGGGGAGTAGAATGAAAGAGAATACCATCAAGGGAAGGGAGAAGGACAAGGTCTGGAGACCAGAGGGGACAAGAGAAGCCTTGTTAGGGACCAGACTCCGGATCGTCTTTAACAATCTTTGAGATTTGCCAGTAAAGAAAGAAAATGGAATTTTTATTAAATTCATTTTTAATTAATTGTTCTTGCCATTCCTACAGTCTTTCAAAAATGGTCTCCTGGCACAAACCAGATGAATTACCTTTGCTTCAATAGCAATCGACAGCCTGGTGGTGGAAGCACACATCTCTAATCCCAGCGCCCTGGAATGCGGAGGCAGGAGGACCACAGGTTTGAGCCCAGCCTGGACAACTTGGGGAGAATCTGTGTCAAGATTAAAAAAAAAAAACAAAAAAACCTAGAGTTTAGTTCATTGTGAAGGCTTTGGGTTCCATTCCCAGTACCTAAAATAAATAAACAAAATAAAAAAGGTCTCGTTACGCACCTGGCCCTCAATCCTCACTAAGTCAAGATTTACATCTGGGGGAGAAGATGGGAGAGCACCCTTGCAGCTGGGGACTGGTCCTGTAGCGTCACTGCGTGTAGGTGAGGCTCCGCACGAGTGTCCTGGGCTCCGGAGACAAACACCGTGGGTGTCTCAATTACGCTCATAGCTTTTCCTTCTCCCATCTGCGTTTGCAAAAGAGCGAAAGAATGGGGATTGTCTCTTCTTTCCTTACCTGGGTTGATGTAGACGGGGGTCGCTCAGACTTGCTTTTCTGCAGAGCCTCAATGTGGCCACCAGGAGGCAGTGTTGCCTGCCTCTAGGATTTGACCCTCTCCAAGCGGCTACAGTCGTGGGAACCAGAGGACAATCTGGGATTAGGGATTATTAATACAGAAGAGGAGAAAAAAGGCAGGGAGCTGGGCTCTGAGGTGAGCACTTGGGTGAACTACGGGAAGTGGGAGGAAGGAAGAAGACAGACAGATGGGCGGAGGGTTTTCTGTGCGAGTTCTGAGGTAGGGAAGGTAGCAGGACACTACCAACATCAGGAGTTCCATCTGCACAGTTTGAGCAGACACTGCAGGGCCCGGCAGGCAGATGTAGAAGCAATTCCACCTGAAGCCTCTGGCATTTGGCTGGTTTATCAGAAAACGCCTGATGTCCAGTAGTTGAGCTTTATGTGTTCCACTTGTGGGAGCCACAGCATCTCTCTCTTCCAGCTGCCCCTGGCATGCATAAGGGTGGTCAGAGGAGAGACTTAGGAACCCTGGCCTGGTTTCCACCCTGGCCTCCACCTAGAGGCTGACCTGAGTTTCACAGCGCCCTGAACCCTATACTCTCTTGAAAAATTGCTTCTCTGTCTACATCTCAGCTCCCCAGGTACAGCATCCTTCACAGAATGTAAAATTCAACTCTATTGGCACCAGATAAGAGCTTTGGATGCATGCTTTTAAAAACAAACACAAAGTCACAAGTCAGAAACACAAGTACTTTTTTACTCTCTTGGACTTTGTAGGGTAAAGCAGTTGTTATGTGTGGAACATTGCAGAGGGTTAAACTAGTACCAAACAGCTATCTGGGTGGGGAATACTCAAAAGCTGCAGGGATGTCCACTTAGCTATCTCCTGGAGGTCACCTTCATGGAGGGGAATGGCTGCCTGCCCAGGCAGCAGGACTACAGTCATACACTGTGGCTGATTTGATGCTGGAACTACCATGTTCTCCCTTGGGCTGCTGTAGGACTGGACTGTATGGTTCGCAGGGGTGCGAACTGAGCTTCATCCATCCATTAGCTCTTGTTCAGTCTGCCCTGTGATTCCTTGTCCACTTGCCTGCGATGCTCTGGAGATGTGACCCCTGGCTGCGGTTACCCTGGTGACCTCCCCATACCCAAGAAGCTGATGGGTTTGCACTCTTGAACAGGAATCTCAGGTCTATATTTTTCTTTAACCTCAGTCTGTTCCTTTTCTTCCATTTTTTACTGTTGGCCATTACTGAGTTTGTCACTCCATCCAAGCCAGAAACATCACCCACAGCAAATGGAATTCTTGTCTCCAGTTTCTGTTCTACTGTGACTACCTGGGAAATCCCACATTTCGTTTCACTGGGTCTGCAGTGTTGGAGTAGCTTGTACGCCATTTGCCCTCTAGTCTTACTTTTCTAACTTCTCCAAAATTCTGTGGGTTCATGGAAATACCTTTGTGTACTCAGTGGTGCTGGCTGGAGAGAGGACTCAGGGAATGTCTGTGAGGTGATCAGATGGGGGAATGGCTTGCAAGCTCTGCAGCTGAGAGGAAGACAGGGAATCATGAGAACCAGCTCAGCCAAGGATTTTTATTGCTTTGCTCTCTGGGAGATGCACGCAAAGATCTATTTGGGTTGGGGAACATAGGTATCCATATAATCACTTGCCTTCAAGAAATCACCTCATAAATACCTGCGAATGTGCTTAGACATAACCTCAGCCTTGCAAATCGACAGAGTAGATATTACTTTTTCAAAGTTTATGTTACAGGATGAGAACATGGAGCCTTAGATGGGCTGAGTGATGGCTGAGTTCACGTAGCTAATACATGATGGTGCATGGCATAGTACAGGACCTCAGCTGAGACACAGGGCCCTTATCCCCTGTGCCTCGTGCTTCTGGCCTCCCAGAATGAATGATGGATGGAAATGCAAGCTCTCAGATGCTTATAATATGAATCCCTGACCCTTGCTGCAACAATGGATGACTTTGAATTTGGGCCTAAGAAAAACAGGTGGTAACTGGTAAATTAAGTGCTGTAAAATGCATTCCGAGGTTCCTCACCTGGCAGCAAACCACTGATAGGTAAATAAAATGAATATGGAGGAATTTCCTCCCTGCTGATGAATAACACATTGCTTCTGGGTAAGTGGGTAAATTCAGGGAGATTGTCTTTCCCATCTATGCTTAAAAAGTTTAGTACATGAATAATTGAGCAACTTCCTGGCACGCTCAATATTTATTTGTAAGCCTGCTCCAGGCAGAAAAAGAGAAAAAAGTGTTTTGAAAACAGGTTTTGCATTAGGTAGGGGTTTATCTGTTTGCCAGAAGACTACATAATTATATTTGCGAAAGAACATATTGGTATGTCTTGTTACTTTCTTGTTGATATATTGATGTAAACTGTATTAGACAAATTGGAAAGGAGAAGGGGAAAAATCTGCCTGGCTGTGCGCATGTGTGGGATGCAGCAGCTTAGGGTGGAACTCACAGAAATCTGTCTTCACATCCATTATGGTGCTTATTACAGTGTTTTGCCTACTGTTGGTGTAGAGTAATTTCTTTTACCTGCCTCTTCCCTTCATCTAGGCCAGCAGGGGACAAGGAGCTGCGTGCAAAGCAGATGCTTGGTAACTGTTGGATAAATATTTCCCATCTCGACGTGTTTGCAACATTGACTTTGTTAAATCTCAGCTATGTGGATGGGACGAAGTGAAAACATCACATTCCTTCTGGGCTTAGGGCGGAGGTGGGGCAGGGTATCCCACTCGCAGAAAGTGTGCACTGTCTCATTCTGTTCATCTTCAGGCTGATGATGACTCGGGCTCAAATTTAGTGAGGTGAAGAGTTGTTCCTGGTGATGTTAACCAAAAGATATATGCTTCAGCAATTCCAGCCCTCAGCACACAGCCAAATGGGAGAGAATCAGTGCACTGAAGAAGTGTCTGCAGGCCTATGTTTACTGCAACCCTGGTCACAAATAGTTGAGACATAGAATCAACAAAGGCACCCACCCCCAATGAATGGATAAAGAAACTGAAATATACCCCACTGGAATATTATTCAGACATAAAAAACAACAAGGTCCCACCATTTGGACCAAACATGGTGAGTCTAGAGGACATTTTAATAAGTGAAATAAGCCAGACACAGAAAGACAAACACTGCATGCTCTCATCCATATGTGGAAGCTAAAAATTGATTTCATAATAGTGAGGAGTAGAACAGAGGCCACCAGAGACTGGCACTGGTGGGAGAGGAGGGAGGGAGGGAGGATGCAGTTTGGTGGGAGACTGAACGCTAGTGCACTACTAGCATCAGGGTCACTGGAAGTAACAGTGACTTGCCAGGTGCTTCGCAATAGCTCTTTAATGTTATCAACACAAAGAAGTCATAAATGTTTGCTGTGATGGCCATGCTGGTTTCTCTGCTTTGGGATCACACATTTTCCTCTTCTTCCATTTTTCTATTTATCTCTGTATCTATCTATCTCTCTTCCTATCAGCTGTCTCTCATCTGTCTGTTCATTTATCATCGGCGTCACCACCACCACCATCACCACCATCACCACCACTA